>CAOLHI010004433.1:0-116421 GCA_948474755.1 Ctenosaura bakeri | reverse complement strand
CAGTGGCGAGATTAATTTATGCACAGAAATGGAAAAGTAAACACACACCTCAAATAGAAGAATGGATGATAAAAGTGGCAGAACTTAAGGAAATGGACAGATTAACAGGGATGATTCAAGGAAGAATGCAAGGTGGGCATGAAGAAATCTGGAAAATAGTAGATGAATACATAGTAAAAGAGGGATATAAAAATGATGAATAAGGGATAGGGATTCTCAAAATTTAAGACTAATGATGGAAGGTGTATAAGAACATAAAATAGTCTGACAAGAGGTTAAGAAAAAAATAAGACAACATCGAATAGGAAAAAAAAAAATAGGAAATAAAGGGTATACCCCGAACTGGGGAAAGTAAGAAGAGAAACCTAGATAGATACAAGAAGAATGGGACTTGGTGAAGTCCAGGAAGTAAACTTTAGGAAATTTTGTTCCTTTATGAAGAGGATGTAGATCGCAAAGAAATGAGTGAGAGGAAATGTAGGAATGAATAAATTGAAGAGAGGATGATAGTAGTAAGTAAGTAAGTAAGAATGATGTTACTATGACAGAATGGAAGAATACAAGAATATAAATGCAAACCATTATGGGTTGACAATGCATAATTGAAGCTGAGATGTAATGTGGGGTGTGTGATTTTAATGTGATGTAAGGGGATTTTAATGTATAATGTGAATTTGAATAAAGATTATTAAAAAAAAAGTAGAAACTATGTGATTACATTTTTCTAGATGTGTGAGGTACTCTTACAGTGCAATTCTATATGTCCACATAGAAATAAGTTCCACTGAGTTCAATAGTGCTTTCTATAAGGTAAATTTCTAAAGGCCCACAGCCTTACTTGCTGTTCCATTATCCATGCCAGGATAGGGTAACCACTTAAATATTAAGGAAAAAGAGTGGGAAATGTTATCACCAAAAGATTGTGCCAGGAATTGAAAGTAAAATCTTATAATGAGTTACATTTAAAAATTACCTTTAAAGTGGATTTTAGAGGCATTTGGATATGATTTTGGGAAGACAGGGGTCTTATGTCTTTTATCATTGGGCAGTTTTCACTTCTTGCAGGAAAATAATGGAAAATAACAGAAAATAAATCAGCAATGCAAATAATAAAGTTGACAAATTTCTTTTTCAACACTGCAACTAGTAATGGTTCTTTTCAAGTACTGTAACTTTCCAAGCTCTGATGTATGCATAGATGCTAATTTCCTGACAATAAGATAAGGAACAATGGCCTTTGCAGTCTGACAATATCTGGAGAGCCATATGTTAGCTGCCCCTTATTTATAGGCTCCATCATCCATTTAAAATGATTGAGCAGAAAATCATACTTGGCCAAGGATGGCTGAGGTCCAGCAAGCACTAGTGTAAGCTTTCATCAGTGTATTTATACAGTTGCAAGAGACAGCAGAGAGGCTTTCTTAACAATCATTAGATTACATGACAAACTAAGGAGTCTGTTAATGTTTGCTGTACTTTGTAATGAATAGTTCCATACTGCCTTTTTCAAGGCATGAGAATGCTCTCACTTCCCAGTCCCACGTCTAAAGAAGTGGTGCCCACCTCCCAGTGCTCTGGAAATGCTGTATAACAAGCTTGACATTGCCCTATGTCTTTTCTGAAGCTTTGCTTCTTTCAAAAATTGTTCCTAGCTTATGGTTTAGAAATCTGATTTACAGAGGAAGTCCCATAATATGAAACCTTCAACATACAAGCCTACAATCTTCTTTCTAAATCATTATTCCTTCAGTCATATTAATAAGCCAAAACCCAGTTTCTTATGCTGCCTTCAAGTCAAAAAATGTTGTCCTCTTCAGCAACAGAACTGTTAGCATAGACTTGTATCCATATGCTCACATATTCTATGTGGACATTATACCAAAATTGCCTTCCACTCTGGCAGCTGCATATATGACCATAAAATGAAGAAACCAAGGTTCTTGTAAACTCAGCTTCTTTTATATGACCTTATATGACCATCCTCCAAGACACTCTAAACAGTTCAGCACTACTCCTAGGGACTGGTAGAGTGAGATAAATTTAAGAATTCTTCTCTTGGTGGTGCAGGAGGATTACTGTGCTAATGAAGTGTTAAGGATCAGTGAACCCAGTAAGAAGTTTGAAATTTTTACATAGCTTTTTTCCACTCAATTCTGTGGGTTTATCTCCATGGTTGAACAAACTGGTTAAAGAATACTGCCCCATAATTTCCCCTTTGGTTAATCATCCCCAAAGCAACCTACATTACTGCCATAGCATAAGTTAAGATGACATACAGGAGTGTCAACATCACGATGCTTAGAAAAGCTAACATAAATCCCATATGCAAGCCAGTTTCTTTTACATTTGCTTTAGACTGAAAGGACGCTGGTTACTTCTCCAAGCTGAAAAAAATGCTGAGCACTGCTGGTCAGGTTAATGGGGAATCCTGAACAGCTGGTTATCTACTGCAAGTAGAGGAAGGAAGTCAGAAATATATCCTTTTCTCAAAGAATAATTGTTGTTAATATATCACTAAAGTCAAGGATAAGTGTTAACAACACTAAGAAAAAAAAAATCTTAAAAACAGTTCTGCTTGACATTTTAACAAGCTAAGGCTCCAATCCACCTAGCTTTTGAGTAACAATGCAGTGTAATTTTCATCTGAAATAAAAAAAAGGTTGTGTAATTTTCATCTGAAATAAAAAAGGGCCAAGATTTAATTATAAACCCATTTCTTTTGTAATTCCTCTAATGAGTTAAAGGAATTGCTAGATCAATTCTGTTTATTTTCTAATAGCAGACTATAAAGATTGAGTCTGAAATTAGAATGACTACTTTGAAATCAACCAACAGATTTGTGGCATCTTAAAGGTACGTACACTGATTATGACATAAGCTTTTGTGGATCAATTTTGTAGCCTCTATAATGCCACCAGATTTTTTGATGATTTTGCTGTAGTAGATTAGTCTAGTTTAAAACCTAAAGTAATGAAACTGTATTTGGACTACTTGAATCTGCTATGGTTTCATGAAGAGGACAAAGCTGCAAAATAAAACTGAATCAATAGGGAGTAGGATAAAAATATTGTATACACACACACACACACACACACACACACACATATATAGTGTACATACATAATGATTCATTCTTTTCGGTTTAATTTTGCCAAAAATCAGTTAACTAAGAATTGCCTATCTTTTTTTTTTTCAATCAAGAACTTAAGAGTTCTAATTCATAGGTACTTTCCAGATCATCTCCCTGTAGATTTCTTTCTGGTGAAACACGCAGAACTTTACTACACCAAAGAAATAGGCATTAAAAAAGAAACATTCTCCCTAGGATGACAAGACCCATCTTTTTGAAGAGAAAAATATCAGATAAATGGGTCCAAAAGTGAAACTGAGTTGGCAAAATTTTCCATGAGAACTTTACTACTTTGGAACTAGGCCCAGGTTTTTTAAAAAAAAACTTTTTATAAAACAAACTTATCTTATTTAAGATAGGTACTGAAGAAAAAATCTCTTTGAAGATAGTGTTCTTTATTTATAATGGCTATTTTCATATTTTAGAAAAGACAATTAGTGCCTAAATATAGCTTACAGTGACTAACTAACATTCTTCCATGATTAACAGGGCTACATATCTCAGTAAATTCTCGGAAAAAAGAAACAACAGTTGTGCCAAACACCATGTTATCTGATCAATTGTGAGGCTAGCTGCTGGCTATAAAAACCAGCGGCCTTGTAAAGGTAATGTCTGAATTCAGTAAAAATGGTTGAAAAGAGTCTTAGATCACCTAGCACCAACAAAAAATAATAATTTTTTTTAAAAAAAACCCTCTACAATGTCTCACTGAAGTCATGTGGACAATTAATCAGAATTCTCAATGTTATAGAATGCCCAAAAGCAGTATAAGAAATTAAGGAACATTTAAAGCCCTAAGAATCAAAATCAGAGGCACAACAATGTAGCTATTTAATAGTAGTAAGTAAATAGCTTTACAGTTGGATTCATGATTATAATGCGTCACACTGGTCTAATTTGATTCTGGGTTGGTGACTCCTGGTTTAGTTCCCCTGCCCATTCCCCTTCTGTGGTCAGAAATCACGTTTTTAATTAGTAGGAGAAACCTGGCAATGATCCACCAAATTATCTCCTAATTTTTAACAATCCCAAATACAGGTCCTGTAAAATGTAATCCATTGTTCCATCTCAGAGCACTGACTAGTACAGAACATTTTTACCTCTTGTAATTCTAAAATGTTCATATAAAACATATATTAGATAGGCAGAGAAATAACTGATTTCAATTCAAAGTCCCCAGAACAGTGAACTATAAGGCATAGATTTATTTTCTGTTCTTAATTTAATGTGATCTGCTGATTCTCCAAAATAGGCTAGATTAGACTAAAAATAAGTAAATTCTGTTCTACTTTCATGTAGTCATTTCCCCATGAACTAATAGGACACCACAATATTCAGACAAGCAAAGTTAATATGGCAAAAGTAGAGGTAAAAAGACTTTCACACAAGGTCATTTATCATGTTAACATGTTCTTTCCTGATAGCTTAGCCAATGTCATAAGGTTTGCACCATATGAGTGGAATGAACACTGGAGTTTCCATCTAGCCATGGATATCATCCCACCCAGATATTAGAATACTGCTGAGATGGGAAGAAGCCAATGTGGCTTCTTCTTACATGGGCTAGGGCTTCCACTATTGCCAAGTGACATGGGAAGGAGAAGCCTGCACAGGTAGCTTGAAAAGGAATCCTGAGATACAAGTTATTGTTCTATCTTCAGTAATACAGTGTCAAACAAACAAATGCACACAGGCTGGAGCTAGGCTGGTCTGGAGAGGGCACCAACCAACCCGGACCACAAACTGCCCTAACCTAATTCTATTCATGGAAAGAGAATAGGAACACAGCAGTGGCTCCCACTTCCATAGTCTGGAAACAGAGACAGTTACCTCTGCTTGGCCTAGGCAGTTTCTCCTCTCAGCTTCTTGGGGACATCAAGCATTCAAAACAAGAACAGCTCTATGAGTTGACACCACATCCTTTTCTCAGCAGTGTGCAAATAGGACAACTTGAGGAGCTGCCACTGGTGCTGATTTTACCCTCATCTTTTTTCCCATGAAAGGGAGGGTGCAAACAGAGCTAGGCCAGAAAGGGCTCTGCCAGAACTGAAGAACTGCTCTATGATATAGTGATTCCTTCTGAGTGTAGCAGCAGGAGTGGTCGCAGTGGGTGGTGGGTGGGAGCTAGGAAAACCCATTTCTATTTTTTGCTCCCTATACTTCTCTGCAGCATGCAGAGAGAGGGCATATCAGGGGACTAAATAGCCAGCATTATGACTGAAAACTGAAACTTCTGTGCTATCATGAATGGGATGGTTTTCTAGTAGATCATGACATTTTTATGCTTCAATATGTGCGTTCCCCCTTAATGAAATTTCTTATTCAGTTAATGAATCTGCTTAGGCGTGAATCTCTTCCCTAAACTTGTCAAGACACTGGGCTTAGTAGTACAGTAGAGTCCCGGTTATCCGACCTGCGGTTATCCGACGCTCCGGATTAACCGACGTTGCGGCTGCCTGGGGGCGTGGCTGCAGGCATTTCCGTGCCACCAGACATGCCCAGACACACCCTCAGGCCCGCCCCGACACGCCCCCAAAATGGCGGCCGCCACGGGGCTCCGTGTCATCTGACATTTCAGTTATCCGACCCTGCGCCCGCCGGTTTAGGTCAGATAACCAGGACTCTACTGTACATGTTGTATCACAGACCTCATCCCTAAATAACTTTTCAGTCTTACTCAATTCATCTGGCTCTTACATCTTTAATCTTTGGGCCAAGTCATATCAATACTGCTTTCTTGCTGTCACTCCCTGGCTCACCATCTAAATTGAACTGCATATGAAAATGTAAAAATTTAGCTGGTTTAGCAGAAGCATACTAAGAAGCCTAAAAAATGTGTGTTTTGCTCAAAGCAAAAGCAGATGTTTCAGCTGCTGCCAGCCTTGTATTTCCAGAAATGGGAACCTACAGTATGGTCTTCATCCCAAAACCTTTGCTAAGTACATGTGACAGTTGTACTCCTAACAGTGACTCTTCAAGTCTGTACTCTTCATCTTATGGCTCAGTTAATCATACACCTAATGGCTTAACCCATCTAGAAAAATCTTTGCACTTTCATGCTTCTCAGCCTCATCCAACCCTATTTTTTTACTGCTTCATGATGAGTTCTGGAAAAAGTGAAAAGCTTACACATAGTAGCTTGTGCAATAAAAGCTTGTCTTAAATAAGGGGTATTGCCTATTTGTGTGTATGTGTGTTTAGTTTTTTCTGTTCACCTTGCTTCCTGAAGTTACGCAACTTGGGTGGAATATACTTTGTCTGGGCCTCTGGTCCTGGAAACAGCAAAATTGGATGTAATCCTCCCACATACAGAAATTCTGAGCTTTATCCCCTAGTCCAGAAGACTCCACTTTCCAAATGCTGTCACTCGTTGTTGTTACTACTTTATTGAGGAACATGATGGAGGCTAATGAAAGAAATACTTAATGTTGTTGTGTAAGATTTTGTCCATCTTAACAAAGACACTGTGAGATTATTTACAGATTATTGTTTCCTTGAGGGCTGAAGGTGTTTCATTATGCTGTTTCTCCTACAGTGTTAACATGCCAAAAGAAAGGGTCTGACACTAATCACATCCATTAAAGCTGTGAGCATTCTTGGCAATTTTGGTGGTTCTGTGAGATTAGAAAGGTGCTCAGAACAGTGTGCTGTGAATAAAATGGATCATACTATAGCTCTCCTCTAAAAAAAAAATTAAAAATCGTGCTTTCTCACCACTTTGCATTCTGTCTGAAAAATGGCATATTAAAAAAAAGGAAGAATCATTATAAGCTTCTTCCCACATAAGCCTATTCATATTTATGGTGCCAAATGCTACATTCATTCTCAATTTCATTATATGAGCTTTGTCCCATTTGTTTTGAAACTAAAAGTTGTGTCCAGTTGTTTCCCCAGAGGTGACAATTAAATAACATTTTCTGTAATGTGATTCACATTTCAGCAATACATGAATACTCAGATGACTGCCTACTCACTTGTTCAAGAAGGAATAGTTTTCTCAGAAGAAAATCCAGAACTCTAAAGAGTTCCATCTGTGTAACACTTAGAAATTATCTGTTTGCAATATCCCTCCATAGGACCTTTCCTATGTGTGCTTACCAAGGGGTTTTTTGTTTTAATTTCCAGAGGAAGATAATAAAAATAACATGGTAGCTTAGAATAAAATGGCTATTCATTTGCTTCATGAATACACAAAAAGACATAAGGAAGCCTCAAGTGTTAAGTCCTTGTGTATAACGCCACAAAGTTTCCCTGGCAACAGTGCAAAAAGCAGCAGAGAATGTGTACATATCTTATGAACAGTGTGTAACACAAGGATGTTGTTCCCTAGTATCTCAGGCTGTATGTGAAGGAATGTGAGAAAAGATCATTATTCTATAATAAGCCTCTCAGAAACAACTTACAATGAAAGGCAACAGACTCTTTAGCCAATTATTTAAGCTCATAAATATCTAGCAGTTACTGTAGGTTGGCCATTAACATAAATTAAGGTTTAAACCTACAATTCACACTTTGCGCAAGGATTGCAAGCAGCATACACAATAGCTTATTTTTTTTGCTTTCAAAGATGGAAAATAATTTCTTTAAAACCCTGAGTCTATACTTGAGATGTGTTCATTCTGTTGAGAAATGGATCCATAGCTCTTGAAAAACAAGTACTGTATGCTATAACACCAGATCTTTCAAATAAGTTAATTTAAAACAAAGGGCTTTCACATAAGCCAGTGAAAAATTATTTGAAGCAAATAGCAATTAGGAAAGTAGTCAAGCCAAGTTTTAATGTCTCTTCAGAACAGACTGATATTCTTATTCACTCTATTGAACTTATTCTGATTCTTGTTTAATTTTTTTTAAAAAAAATTGTAGCAGTAGTCAGCTCTCATTAACTTTATCAGTTGAAGCCTTTTGAGGAAAATATAATCGTGACAAAGGTACAAATACAGGAATAGACCTACCCTCAATCTATCCATATTTACCTAATTGCCTTCATGCAGCAGGGATAACCCCACCATTGGGTAGCGTGAAACAAATGAATTCTTCAGCTACTGAGCCATTGGTCATTCCCTTCTGCTAAAGGACAGAGTTTTGTATGTCATATAGCCTGTTCTATATACCTAAACTTTCCTTGGTTGTGATGCACGGAACTATCCCATTGCTAGTATCTAAATAAGATTCATTTTGCAGTCCAATCAGCCTCTTTATATACCATAAGGGGTGGGAGCTATCTTGCCCTGTCTCAGAAAGCAAAATATTTTATGTTGGTCCTGGTATGGAGCCTATGCATGAACAAGCACATTTCTTTCATTTTGGGAGAGGTTCTTTAGGAACCCTGGGACTGCCAATGGTAGGAAGCCATCACTGGTTCTGCTGCTGCCATCATCATCATCATCATCGTCATCATCATCATCATCATCATCATCCATGGAAGCAATACTGGGAATGAAAAACGACACAAGGCTGCCACTTAATGCAACTGCATCACTGCATGAAGGGGGTGCAAAGCTCTTTTCTTTTCCTTCCATTAACCTTATTTTCTCACAGAAAAAGGACACAAACCTTTCAGTATCTCATCTATTTTGGCAAGCCACTTAACTCTCTCCCACACAATTTTTTAGGATTTCATTAAGCATCTCTAAAATTTTCCAAAAATGGTTCCGTTTTCAGGGAACACAAATGACCTCATAAAAATAGGGAAGAGGGATATTTCATTCAACTTTCCCCAGATTTAAGTCTTTTAACAGTAAGGGAATTTCTAGGGATAGCTTCCAGCAATTAAATCAGCACTGATGAGATAATATAGTTTTCCTCATTAAAAAAAGGGGGGAGGGGAGAACTGAATTGTTCAGAACCTGAAAATCACTACAGCTGTCCCAGTGATAATTCAGATATTAACATTTCTCTAACAAGATGACAAACTAATTACCCTTGATAGAGTAAATCCACAACGCAGCTAAGAGAGCTATACAATTTTTAGACATGGAAATGTTTTCAGGTATTAAAGGAAAATCTATATTTTTTCTAAAAATTTGGCACCTGTAACAAACAAACCAAAATAATATATATATATATATATATATATATATATATATATATATAAAAATTAAAGGCTCTTCCATATGCTGTTTGCTCTGCCTATGCAAAGTTCCCCCAGTCCTCTTATTCTAGTTTTAAAATGGCACAGCAATATGATGTAAGAGCATTAAAAAAAAGCCACATGCCTCCTGAAATAGTACAGGGCAAGATCATGCCACTCTGAATGTTGGGTTTCTTAAGCAGGAGAATTTTATTTCCATTTTCCTCACTTTGCCCCTATTTCTGAAATTCTTCACTTTTTGTCTTAAGCCTCAAACACTTGAAGAAAATTCTGAGTCAGCTCCTCCTATGTTTTCAAACCATCATGGCATAGGCTCAAGTACACCAGATTAATATTGCACATTTGAAGATATGCCCTAAATTTCACAAATGGTTTCAACACTGTTTTTTAAAAACAACTTTTTCCTATGCATTATGTTCTTAGAGTCTCTTTCACAGCTAGTATCTAAACTAAGGTGGGATACTGATGAACTACAGCTCCTGCCATTTCACCCACCGACTATGTTATGTATAACAAGAGATGGAACTGAACATCATGTCGAAAGTCACAGGTTTCCTAGCCCGATCCAAATGACATGGCCACCACCAGAGCTTATGACACATGGATGACTCCCCTCTTCAGTTTTTTGACTCACTTTTCACATTTCTGTTTCCCATGAAGTCCAATATTTATTCATGTAAGTATTAAGTGCTTGCCATCTGGATTCTGAAGCAAAGGGCATATTTTATGCAAGTAAACATAATGTCCAGTCTCAAAGGACAGTATGAATTGCAAAGAAGACCCTTGTTCTGTTTATTCTAAAGCTTAAAGCTGTGTTTAATCTTCAGGTTCTGAAAACAGCACTCATTTTCATCAAAGTTTCACATTATTACTACATCTTGGAGCCAGGAAATACACACAGTAAAAAAGAAATGACATGTTAAGTAGTGTTTAAAAGGTTGCATTCTCTTTTCATAAAATGTTGCAGTCAAAATGTGATGATTCCCTCAACATCATACATATATGAAAGCTGGAGGGTCAAAATACCATTCCTACCTGGTGTGAAACCTAGGTTCCAACAAGCTCTTCGAAGAATGGTAAGTAAACACTTTTAAATGCCTCCTTTAAGATGCAGGTGTGCAAATTATTTTGGATATAGACAGAAGTCGTGTTCTTGGTATCCCCACAACTGCTGTTAAACAACAGCCTCGCCTCAGTCCCCGGTATTTGTCACCTCATAAAAGCTTTATAAGCTGGAGAAAAGTTCCTTTTATTTTATTTTATTTTTGGCTGGTTCACTCATGCTTAGCTCTTGAATCATAACTCCCCGGGACTACTTCTTTTAAGCCATTACAAGAGAAATACCTGTTTTCCCACTGTACTAGGGCAACACTGCACAATTTGTAAAGATGGTAGGCTCAAACTGTGAAAGGATAGATTTTTTTTCCCTTGGTCATATCATCATACATTTTACAACACTGCAATACCAGAAATAGGGAGACCTCCAGAAAGAAGTAACAGCTGCTCAAGCAATGCAGCAGTAGGCACATATATGAGAAACATCCAAAAAGGGATGTCTCCCCATGCTCATATATTTTTTTTCTTATTAATTTGCACACCTGCCCTAGACCTCCCCATGACCCACAGTAATAGTGTACTTTATATTCCTCATTAATTTGTACACCTGCCTCAGATCGGTACTTGAGGAGTACGTGGGTTGCTTGCACAATAAATTTTCTCATGGAAAACTACAATATTCTTACATACAAAATGTAATCATTTTAATCCCTTCAGCGATATTCTCTCCCTTATCAACATTTTTGAGAAACTGCCAAAATGAGACATAATGAGCTTGATCTTCCGCCAAAACTCAATCAGGCCTTTGCTTCCACAAGTGGAAATAAAACTGAATTTTTGTACTATGTAAGGGCAAAAGAAATAAAATAAAAGCCATCTTCAAATATTGCATGTGATATTAAAATAAATTAATGTTTAAATGCATTTCTTTTGTGTGAGTTTCTGCCTATATTGTATGTATTTGAAATAATATGAAAACTAGGGAAGCAAAATTAAATTCTAAGGGGTCAGGCACATAATTTAGGAAGGCAATTATGGGACACTTGTCTTATTTATAAATCGAACATATATAGTAAGGATATAAATCTTTGCCTTTTTTTATTCTCACACATGTGAATAAATTTCAAACTTTTTGTCTCTGCTGACTGAGAATGTGAGAGTCTTTGCACATTTTTCAATATTTTGCATTTAGGATCAGTTTTTGCCCCTCCCCTCCAAAAAGTGTGCACTTTTTGCAACACCATTTATTTTTCACAAAGCATTGTTCTTTGGTTCCCCCCTCTTAAAAAAAAGTTGTGCAAAAAAACTTCCTGTCATTGGCAGGGGGATGGATGGGCTATAGATTCCAATTTTGTAAGCTAAGAGATTTTGGAGAAGGGGTTTACACTGTCAAAGAGTTTCATCAGGCAGTTTCCTTATTGTTGGTGAACTGTCTTTTTAATTCCACAACCCTCAATGGACACTTCTGTTCTTTCTGTGGCAGGAGAACTCTCAGCAGAACATACTGGAATGCCGCTAGATATACTTAGAATGCCGCTGTGTCGAGATTCATTGTTTTGACAAAGATTTTTCAGGGGATAGATACTGTATAGATACCGTAAAGATAGATACCTCCAAAGAAGATTCAACCCCATCTAAACCCCATCAAGCCTGACATAAATATTAGCCAGCCATACCAGAAGGCAACCATACAGTCCTCCTAGGTCAGCATCTGTAACAGATTACATCTTAGTTGTCTGGTCCAAGGAAAGTGTTGGTTGTTTTGTTTTTTTTACAAGATCAGAATGTTAAGCTGAGGAAAGTGTACATATCTGCCACCTCACACTTATTATCAACCTAGAATGTTCCAAGATGCTGGTGAAACATTTTTTTCGTTTTATCCTGGTTAGAATTGGTCGTGGGAACAGAAGAACCCATGGCAGAAGAATAAATATTACAGGAATTATTACAGGAGTCTTTTGTACTCACTCTGCATCTTCAAGACTGAACTTGAAGCATGTGGTACCTTCCTGAGTGGCATCCACTTGCCCAATGTGGCCGACTCAGAGGAAAGATCCAACTGGCTGTAATTAATGATGTAATCATTGCAAAATATTTCAGGAAAACAAATTCCAAAGTCTAACAGTACAGACTGTGTTCATGTGTTCTTGGACAGACACTCTTTTACCTTAAGAAACAAGGTGAGGCCCGCCTGAAAGGAATATGTTGGAAGGGACAAGAAACAAACAAACAAAAAATGATTACAGATCCAATTCATCTCTATGGCAGGCCCATAACCCATCTTCAAATGCTCTGCAACATAAAATGTGTATGAAAAGATTTTTGTTAATGTTTGGAAGGGTGTGCTTGTGAGAAGATGGAACAAAAAGAAAAGACAACAAAAGCCAAAATGAAGAGCTGCAAATAGATCCAATATGTGGGGAGGTAGGATGGAGAAGAGCCAGGTGAAAGTCCATGTTCTAAGCAGGGGGATCAGTAAGGTGAATCTACATAGAAGGTTCATCAGCAATGTAAAAAGAAGAAAATTCAAGAGAGGATTAGTTTGAGGAAAGGAACTAGAACACATCATGGGGGTTCACTGAGCAAAGGATGACTTTCTAACTGTAGGCAAAGAATGCCCAGGTTCTCAGGAAGGTTTTGAGATTTATTTCCTCAAGAATATAATACATTCACTCTCATATATATTTTAGAGTGTACAGAAAACTGTCATGTGCTTATTACTTCCTGGTGGTTCTTTTCTCAGAGTCCATTCCATCTTAGCAATATTTTCCTGCTATGCAGTAAGGAAACTGAAAATATAATCCTGTCTGCCTTACTCTGTGTTCCATTTTCTTTGGACCTGAAACTGATCTGCATGTGAGATAAGACCTTTTCCATTCAAGATGTGGAATTTTTCCCCTAGAGAAATTTCATACACTCCCTCCATTTTAAGTTTAGGTGTTTTACTTTACTTTACTACTTTATTTAACCTTGATTTTTTAACCTAATTTGATCATATCTTCCTTGGCTTACATTGAGCTTTTATGTGTGCAAATTTGAAGCTTAAAAGTAGTAGATAAGTACATGATGCTAATACAGAAGGAACGTAGCTTCTCTTCTACATAGTTAGTCCTGGACATGAAAAGGAATGCGTTTGTTCTTTTCTGAGATCCCCACCATAAAGACAGTTATTCTGACACTTTCCTTCAGCATACTTTGCAGCTCTTGAGGAAAAAACGACATTGTTTCTTACATTCCGCTTCTTCAAATGATTTCCAAACTGCAATATGCAGGCTGAACAGTTTTGCTCTTGAACATCTTTAATGATGCTTCAGCAGGAGATATTTTCAGAGGATTGTGTTGTACCAATAAGACATTTCTGAACTGAACCTATACTGAAATGTGGCGAATTGTATCTTAGGAGAAAAGCTTGTTTTTATTTTTTACCTAAAGTTGGTTATATCTTAGACTCTCTGTAATTGACAAAACAAGTTAGTCATTACTGAGTCTCATTTATTTCAATGGGACTAGACAATAACTTACTTTGGCTGGATCCAACCCATACAGAACCAAGAAGACATATAATTGTGCATATGTGTGTATACATGCACATGTACAGACAGAGAGACATGTGCACATGAACTGAAAATGCTTAGTCCTATATCCCACAATGTTCTTGATCAAGTAGAAGGACCTGATGCACTAGAGTCAGCACAACAGTAGTATGCAATAGTTTTGTTGTACAACTGCTTTCTCTAGCAGTTGTAACTATGCTAATATGGCTTTTTATGCAACTAACATTACATTGAGTTTAGATATGAAAGAATATCTATTTTCACTTGAGACAATGAATTAGCACAAAGACTGTAATAATTTCATACTGTGTATTGATCAACCCACCTAACTCAGCAAAACATTTTCTGATTTTAACAGGTGCTAATGAAAATCTTTGACAGATCTCAAAGTATTATGAAAAAGTGACTATTATTACTATTAACGAATGTATAATTACTTTATTGTGCTAACCACTGGACAGAACTTGGCCCCATCTATGCCCAACTAAGTTGCCTGCCCATACTACCAGGGGAAAAGTCAAGAGTCAATAACATGCAATGAGAATGGGATTTGGGCATTCTAGTAATGATGGAGGAAGTGGTAAGATGGGGCTAGGATTTAATTTTGTTCAGATTAAACTTTCATGTCAGTTAGTGCCTGGAGTAATTCTCAGTTAAGTCAATCTGCCCATATTCACTTCAAGGGATGCTACATACAGCGAAAAGCAGATATCATGTTCATTAAAACAATTGGAAAAGAGGATTCAATATATGAACAATTATACACAACAAAATATCTAATAACATTTCTGACAAATTTCAAATCAATGCCATTAATGAGGTAGATCACGTTGCAGTTGACACCTTAACAAAGAAGATATAGTCATACAACTATTAGTTTAGTGACAGCTGATGTCTCTGTTCTAGATACACAAAGGATTAAAGCTGCATAGACAGTGCCCTCAGCTAAAACTGAACAAGACAAGACAAAACCAGGGGGTGTTATTATGATAACCTGCCAATTTCATACAATAACCCTTGCTTTCCTCAGATTTGATAGCACCCTTTGGTGTAAGCAAAAGGGGGAAAAATCTATTCTTTTTGTTTGTTTAGCTGATAGCACTGCAAATGCCATTGTTAATAGCTAGAGACTAATGGAAGGTTAACACACTCCAATGCTACATTGAGTAGTAACACATGGTGTGGAAGCCATGAGATTAAAATGTCTTTTTCCACAGATAATGTATATCAATACAGTGATGTGATACTATCACACAGGAACATCTCATATCATTGTTGCAGCCATATCATTGCTGATAATTTACATACTTGCATTACTTATAACTGTTATCAATATTTAACTATATATCAACTGTTTCCAACTTTCAAAGGTGAACATAAGTTAAGTTTCATACTCAGTGAATCTTATAATATTTCTTCCAAAATATTTTCAGAAGACACGTTGTGGTCAAATGTTCATGGTGTTGAATATCTGACCTATGGAGGGGAAAAAAAATCTTACCTGTATCATTGCTTGAGATAGCAACAACAAACACTTTTATGTCAGGTCGATCTTCCAACCTGACATCAGCATCTGAAGTAGAAGGAGGCTCTTCTTGAGACTCTAAAACCTCTGTGGGTGGTCCTGTAGGCTGTTCAACTGCAGTAACACTTGATGATGTAAAATATTCAGTATCAATTTCTGGTTCTATTGTTTTGCCTGTAAAATCATCATCTGAAGTAGTTTTAATGGGAGAAATGGATTCATCAATTACTAGAACATCTCTGCTTGTATCCTCATCTGGTTCCGTGTAAATTAAAGGTGGCTGTGTTTTGGTACTTAAAGGTTTCAGTGCTGAAGTTGGTAGAATTTTGTCTACTTCACCAATGGTACTGGTGGCTATGCCACTTATCACTGTTGGTTTACTTACTGCAAAATCTGGAAATAAAATTGGCTCTGTTTCTATGACCTCCTCTGTTGTTCCTGAGCCTTCTGGGCTATGAGTTGTGAGAGCTTCTACTTTCCCCACCTCAGTAGAAGGAATAAAAGCTTTTGTAGGGAACAGATCTATAAACTTGACTGTGGGTACTCCATCGTCACTTTCAGTACTTGGCTTTGTGGGAGGAACATCTGTTAGCTTCAGCTTTTGTTCAGTAGCATCATCTTTTTCAGGAAGCAATTCAGACTTTGTCACTGTTTCATAAACTGGAATTTTCACATCTGGGCCCACAGCTTTTGTACTTGCATATTTTTCTTCATCTGCAGATCCTTCAGGCACATCATGTTCTGGGGATGAAGATAGCTTTGAAGGTATCACCATCAAATCAGGAACAGTGGTTGCTTTTTCCACAGCTGGCTCTCTAGTAGTGGGTTCTTCAAAAACTGTTGAAACTTTCAATTGTGTTCCTGTGGCATCTGTATGAATAGTTACAGTAGCCATGTCTTTAGAAATTTTATCTCCTAAGGTCTCAGGAACCTGGGAAATGCCACGCTCTTTCTCTGATGTTGCACCAGGTGTTGCCATTGCTGATGCATCTGTAAATACGACCTGGTCTATGCTTCTCATGTCTTCAGTGTGTAGTGCTGGATAGATAGCTGTTGTTTCTCTGGAAATTCCTAAGTCTGGTTGCTGCTCAGGAGTACTCCCTTCAAAAGTCCTATCATATTTCTGATCTGCTGTTCCCTCAGTTTTCTCTTGCTGCATCCCTGATGTTGATGCTGTTACATCTCCATCTTTGGTAAAAACTTCTGCTACTGAACCATATGCTTCTGTGACAGTGGAAGTGGTACTTGTTAGTTCCACAGAGCCTGATTCAGATGTAGAGTTTGATGTTCTCCTTTCAACTGGTGACAAAGTTGGAATTAATCTTGAATCTAAATCAGCATGTGTTGCTGTATGTTCTTCTTTCAATTTCCACTCTGTTGAATCGGTGTGTACTATTTTAGCTCTGTCTGTTACTGTAAACACAGGTGTTTTAGGGCTCTTTATATCTCCTGTAGTTGGTGGTCTTTTCCTTTCAAATAAGGTTGCTGTTTTATCTGGTCTAGCTGTAGCATTTTGCTCTAAGAATGCCTTTGACACTTTAACTACATCTCGTTCTGGAATGATGCTAGAGTCCTCTAGCCTGTGGTCAGGCATAACAACTTCATTGTCATCCTTGTCAGTTGGTTTTTGAAGATCCTTGAGCAGCTCTTTTGGAATGACAACAGTTGTGAGTTTCACATCACTTTTTGCTTCCATTGATTTTTTTGTGGGTTGGATGCCAATATGTGTCTCTTCTTTTGTTAGTGTAACAGAAGTCTCTGTTTCTACAGTTTTGCTCAAGTCATTTCTCAGAACATCTACTGAAGTCCTTATGGGCCCCACCTCTATTTGTTCAGTCTGACTTTCAGAACTTTCCTTGCTGAAGTCAGAGACACTTTGTGTAGGTGTAGTCACTACTCTGTCACTTGGTACAGAATCTTGTTCAGTGATGTCTGAGAAATCAGAAAAGTCTGTAATAGTCTGAGGTAGTATGGTGGATAAACTAATGACCTTCGGTACCTTTTCTTCCTGTTTTACTTTTGTCACTTCTGGTGTGACTGAAGAAATGTGTGGATGAGGTGCAGCTTTAGAAGGCATTGTCTTTAGTTCAGGAGGTCCACTTTCCAAAGGTATGGCTGGTTCAACAGATGAAGAATCAGATATATTCTCCTTCCCTATGAAAATCATAATTAGAAAAAGAATTCAAAATACTGGCAATCAAAAACTCATTTAATTAAATTTACAAGACACTTTTAGAAAGAACTACAAACTGCATGTCCTTTATCTCTTGAGTATTAATTGTGTGTTCATAGGCTACAAAACGTATTTGCTAAGCATCTTTTAGGAGAGCAACAAAAATTAAGCTGGTTTAGTCTCATTTACTTCAGAAATAAAACAATTTAATTCTATTTATGTTCAAATGTGTTATTGGTTGGACTATTAATAAAATTAGGATCATAATATCAGAGAGGAATTAGCAACGAGGGTCCAGTTTTTTGGTGTGTGTTTGTGTGTGTGTTTGTGTGTTTGTGTGTGTTTAAGCCCACAGAAGTGATTGCAAAGCAGGAACAGGCAAAGCATAACCCTCCAGATGTTCTGGGTTTGCATTTCCCATTATTTCTAG
The DNA here is from genome assembly GCA_948474755.1 of Ctenosaura bakeri. Taxonomy (NCBI): domain Eukaryota; kingdom Metazoa; phylum Chordata; class Lepidosauria; order Squamata; family Iguanidae; genus Ctenosaura; species Ctenosaura bakeri. The sequence continues at coordinate 98,459 of CAOLHI010004433.1, read as the reverse complement.
CCAGTCTGGCCAGTGGTGATAGATGATGGCACTTGCAGCCCAACAACATCTGAAGGCTAGCTGCTGTACATTCCTTTGTAAATTCTTGTGCCTCTATGCTCCCAACTTAAGGCATATCAGTGGTGTAAATTCATATTCATATACCTACAGGTTGTTGTTGTTGTTGTTGTCCTTATTACTCCAAATCCTCTTTGAATATTTGCCATTGCACTAGGTAAGCTTGACTGCCTGACTTGAGGCTAAAGTAATGAACATGGAACTAGAGGGCTGCTGAACCATGAAGATCATTGGGTGACCTTGAGTTTGTCATTATTTCTCACCCAACTTATTAAATTGCTTAAAGGATTTTAAAGAGAAAATTATGGGATGAAACCATGTCTACTGTTCGGTTTCCTTTAGGGCAGGCAGATTACATATGTGATAAATAAATGAAACAAATGGCTGTCTTTCAGATCTGTCCCAAGAAATTTTTGTGCCTGAGGCAGAATAGTGAATGGCTCATATACACTCACTCTCCCAAACTAAGTTGTTGTTGTTGTTGTTGTTGTGTGCCTTCAAGTCATTCCCAACTTATGACGACCCTATCATGGGGTTTTCTGGGGCTGAGTGTGATGTACCCAAGGACACCCAGTGGATTTCCATGACTAAACGGGTAATCAAACCTTGGTCTCTAGGGTCATAGTCCAGGTGTGCAGCCAAATTATTTTGGCAGCTGAAAAAGACAATTACCCAAGTGACAATGCTGTGGGGTTGCCAGGTTAAATAAGGAACAGGGTTCCTGTACTTTTAATAATTGGGTAAAGGAGGGAATTTCAGCAGGTATTCCTTACATGGCAAGCAACAACAGCTGAAATTCCCTTTTCTGCACAACTATAAAGGTACAGAAGCCTTGTCCTTTATTTCATTGGGCAACCCTACTCTGTTGTCAGAAAAAAAAATACAACAACAATTTGCTTCACTTTCATATCACCCCAAGTAAGTTGGTTGAGGTGATCACCTCATACTGTTTAAAGACAGGGCTACCCCTGTCCATAACTCTTTTTTTTCTCTTCTTTTTTTGCACAATGACTCTAATACTTAATGACTTAGAATTATTATACTAACATTGTAACAATTATTACTGCTATCATATCTTAATTCACATAACTTCTGCTATAGTTGTTTATGTTATATGATGTGAGTGCTCAAGGGGACAATATGGGATAGGTTACATTCTGCTTTTCCCCAAATGGATCTTTTTTCATCTTACTTATTTTCATTTTTGGAATCTGGCCTGACCATTCCACTACATTTTTCATCTCACTTTGAGCATTGATATTTACTCTATTTTGGGATTAAACAGCCAATACGGATCAACCTCTGACCTAAAGAGATTTTGTTAGACCTTTATGCTCAGTCTAAGAAACTCTAGGATGTTTCTGGTTACATGGGGATATTCAATGATGAAGCTTACATTCAATTGTCACCCATTTAGTCCTACGTATAAGCAGACAAATGCCTGAATAGGTCTAGATGAATAGATGACTCACATGTATACACTTTGTAGTAGTATTCAGATTTAGCACAAAAAGACATAAGCAGTGAAGTTAGTCACATCTAGTCAGAGCTTGGACAAGCTATTTTTTTGGCAATAACTCTGAGAGTTCCCCAGCCTGTGTGGCCAGTGACCATGGTGGGGGATACTGGGACTCCTCTAATTTCTGTTAGTAATTGTATATTGTTATGTAGTTCAAAAATTTACTGAAAAATGAAAAAAATGTTTCTAAGAAGACATTAAAGAAATCTAGAAGTATCTTTGTGACTAGTTGGGAAGAAGAAATTTCTAGCATAAGCTTTCATGAACTGCCTCACCAGGTGCCTCAAAAGTATGGTCACTGATGACTATTACAAACTTGGAAACATTGTGGAGACTTGAAGAGCACTGCTTTGTCAAAGTTTCCAAATATATAACAGGTCTATAACAGAAAAAGAATGGAAGGCTGATTTGGTGTTTTGGTTCCCCAAAAATCTTGTTCCATAGAACCAAAAGGAACCCTCTTCATGATCAGGATAAGTGCCTATGGGTAAGTGTCTTGTTCTAAATAAGACAAGGGAGGTAGAAGACAGCCATGTCTGGAAAGTTGGATATAAAAGATAAAACAAATAGCTGGAAGGTTAGCTTGTATGGTTCTTCTTGACTGGAAAATGCTATGAACTACACTCAAGAAGGAACATTATTTCAATAACTCCCTTTCTTGATTGATGTCCAGTTCATAGCAAGGTTTCCCAGAGTTTAGAAAAATTACTGGAATTGGACTACAAGTCCCAGATTCCGCCAGCATCATAGATTCAAGATTATGGATTTATAGTCCAAAAAAGCAATGTTTCCAAGCTTCGCTTATTTGTTCTACCAAATTTAGTCACACAACACTAAATGCAAGATTTATAACCATTCCACTAAAAGCACAAATGTGGACAACAGAACATATTTAACTCCACAAGCTTTTGGCTAAGCATTAATCCCAAATCAAGTCCCATGAGTGAACTATTAATCAAATTCGGAGTAAGATAGTAGATGAGAATTTAATAGGGTCCTGTTTTATTTACAGCCCACTTTTCTTCTAAACTAACACAAACTCTTTTTTTTAAAAAAAAATGTCAAAGTCCTGTAGAACAGAAGAGACTAACAAGACTAATTTATTTCTAATTAAAAATGGAGTTCATTAGTATTAGAAAATTACCTTATTATTTGAGCAAGTAAATCAAATTATTCAAAAATATGTTTATAAGTGTATATTTGACTTTTGAAACGAGAGACAGAAGATGATCCTGTAAAAGAGAATATGGTAAGGTAAGCCCAAAATTTTGGGCATAATCTCCAGATGAAGGCAGGGAAAAATGTGGTCCAAAGATATAAAATTTACTATGCACAGTATTTAAAGGAAAACCTCAATAAGTTGATGTATAAATGGTATCTAACCCCAAATAAGTTACTGAAAACACCCCGAACGTTACAAACCAATGTTCAGGTTGTCAAAATAAGGAGGGCTCCTTTCTTTCATATGTGGTAGACAAAAAGTTACTGGTCTAAGTTACTGGTCTAAGATTTATATTTTAATCCACAACATTTAAAGAAAGATTTTGTAATGTTACCAGAAATGTTTTTATTGAGTGCTGCAGATAAAAAAATTAGACCGTAAATATGGACTATTCCTTTGATACATGACAATGGCTGCAAGAACATTGAAAACAGACTGAAGCACTGGCGATGGAAGAATAGATTGTTAAGATTGCTGAGTTAGCCCAAATGGCCAAATTAATTCGAGTTCTAAAGGATAAGCCAACTGAAGACTTTTTGAAATAATGAAAACTGTTCATGGATTTTTTGAACAATAAGAAAATTAATGGTGTAATAATCTGTGGTTGTTGTTATAATTTTAGTAGGATTATTTAGTCGGACCTGTAATGGTGGAATATTTTTTCTTTTCTCTTTTTATTACAGTCAGTATTGAGGGGGCACAGCCCTACTATGTATTAATGTCTTTTTCCCTCTTCTTTTCTTTTCTTCCTTTTTCTCACTTTTTTCTTCCATTTATTTTTTGAATGTATGTTAAATTGATTATAAATTAGATTATGTTAAAAATTTAAAAAAATAAAAAGAATGTTTTACAGACCCAAGATTTCATACTTCTTGCTTAATATGGTATATTAACTCCCATACTTTATGAATTAAAACCGATTAGAGGAAGGGAGGAATAAAATGAGCCAGATTCCAGTTAAGCACAACAAACAAATGTTTCAGCATTCCAGGATCCAAGCTTTCCTAATAATATTTGGCCAGAAGAGAATTCAGTTCATTTCTAGCTCTCTGGCCAGATGTTCAAGCTGATTTTTCTCAATTTGCAATGAGATTCAATCCAGAATCATTTCACCATTATTACACACTGTTTTACCACCAACACAATTCAGAAACTATGGATCTTTATGTCTGTGAACTGAAGCTTTGAAAAGCAAACAAGGATTGACATTAAATCCACTACAGTTCATCTGCGTTTTGCATAAAAAATGACCCACCCAGAGGAGATTTCTTCTTTTTTAAAAATATATTGTTCAGGCTCTTTCTCTCTCTCTTTCTCTCTCTCCAGATGGTTTTCATTACTAAACTCCTTGAGTCATGTGTTCAATAGGATATCTTCTTTGTGCTGCTTCTGATGCAAGACATGAGGCAGTTTTTCCTAATAAAAATATCCACATCTAATACAGCTAGAAAGCAAATTATCTCACCAACAGCTGCTTACATCAAAGTCTATGCTGCATTGTAAAAAATGTGTTCTTTTACATTCTGCACAACTGAATCAAGTCAATTTGGAATGAAGTCTTTTGGATCTGGAATAAGTGTCTATACTTTTAAAAAAAAACAATCCTCCACATATTTTTGCTTGTATTTACAGTCATCCCTCCCCATTTGCTAGAGTTAAGGACTCAGGACCCCTGTGAAAGTGAAAAATATGTGAATAATTCTAGGCCCTTCCAAACCATATTTAACACACAAAAACGTATGATTACGATATTCAACCCAGCATGGATCACTTTGTGGCATCAGGGTTCCTTTACAAAGCAGAAGTAGATGGTTGGTGGAGCTTACTGCCACCTCCACTGCTGCCCCGCACCATTTTTAATAGGGGCTTACAAGCCTCGTTTGCAGTTTGTCAGTCTCATGAGGCTTGCAGTCCCTATTAAAAATGACATAGGGAGGCAGCAGAGGTGACAGCAAATAATCTGTGAATAATCAAATCCGCAAAAGTGAAACCCACAAATGTGGAAGGCTGACTGTACATTGGAATAAAGTTCCATCTTTTGATACTTTTTTAAAAAAAATATGAATAACATAATGATTGAAAATAATGGGTTGAATCCAAATGTAGTCACACTAAGAACAGACCAATTGAAATTAGAGGTATTGAAGTTTCTCTTGACTAACTTAAGTCCCATTGATCTCAGTAGTCCTGTTCTAAGCTTTTATATTCTTGAAATTTTAATTTTGATTTCAGAGAATTCAGCCCTAGAATATATAGGTCACAGAACAGTGTGAATAAAACATTTCCTACCAGTACGCGTGCTACAGAGTAACAGACCTTGGAAATTTACTTTTAGGAACAGTGGTTAAAATAAATGCTGAAACCACCTAAAACTGTGAAGTGGGAGCATGAGGATCTGGGAGCCACTGTGCAGTTACAGATAACATTAGCATTCATGATCTCCTTAAAAGTAACTTTTCACACTCTTTTATTTCCAAATGAGACCAATATAGAACACCTGTGGCATTGATTTCATTGGAATATTTAGATAAATTCACCTACAAAGGCAGGTCACACGTAATTAACAGTGAGGCCTATATTGTTCTAGATATTAAAAAACAATCTTGGTCAAGATATTTAGAAACTTTTTTCCCACTTACACTAGCCCTCTGCCAGTGAATTAAGATGTATAGAACTAATACTGTTTTAGATGTAACCACCATCCAAAACTGGATGAACTTTTCCTAATAATACTGTTTGGCTTTCATTTTATTTATGTCTTAGTGATGCTGCAAAAACCATAGAATTCCCTCTGTAGGAAAACTAACAAGCCAGTTCATCCAAGGTGGAATGTGTCCAGAAAGGGTGACCAAAATGGTGAAGGGTGTGGAAGCCATGCCCTATGAGTAACAGTTTAGGGAGCTGGGTATGTTTAGTCTGCAGAAGAAAAGGTTAAGGAGGGACATGATAGTCATGTTTAAATATCTGAAAGGATGTTATATCGAAGAGAGAATGGGCTTGTTTTTCACTGCTCCAGAGACTAGGACAAAGAGCAATGGATTCAAATTATAGGAAAAGAGATTCCACTGAACCTCAGAAAGAACTTCCTGACGGTCAGAGTTGTCCAGCAGTGGAATATGCTGCCTTGGAGTGTGGTGGAGTCTCCTCCTTTGGAAGATGGCCATCTGTTGGGAGTACTTTGATGTGTTGCCTGCTTGGCAGGGGGTAGGACCCCTGTGGTTTCTTCCAAATCTATTACACTATGATTCTATGATCTGTGAAGATCTAGGAACACAGTGAGATGCCAAGGCTGAACAATGTGTGGTGTTCCAAATATTAATGTCCAATTAGACCTTGGGTCCCATTTTGGGAGAATACAAATGGTATACAAATATAATGGTATACAAATATAATAAACCAACAAACTTTGTGGGGGGCTTCACAAACCCCAAAAGTGGGGCTCGGGGGCCAAGTTGTAGGTTGTCCTCCTCCCCTCCTCAATCTGTCATTTAACTAGGGGTTAAAAGAATTGCTGCTCATACCTGATCTAAGACTTACTGGTAACGGGTCTTCAGAAAGGTTTTTCCAAACCTATCTTGAAACACCAGAGCTCAAGCTCTGTCCTTGGGCATGGGTAGCATGTGCTTTATTGCTATGCCATGGCCCTCCCCTGATGTTATTTTTTAGTTCACCAAGCTTTGTGAGGTCTTGGATGGTTTGTTTCTATTTTATTATGAGATTGACTAACGTTAGTGTTTATTAGGGGTTTCTTGTAAGCCACTTTGGGGGCCCTTGTGGCTGAAAACCACCCATGTAAAAACCCTAAGTTTTTAAAAATATAGGAGAACCTCTTCAGTATTCTGCATTTGGCCAAAGGTTACAAACACAGGGGACTGCTGTTGAATTCGTTGGAGGTTAAATCTCAAGAAGGGTTGAGAAATATTTCAAAATATTGCTATGTCTGGCTATAAAACCAGGATCCATTACAACATTAAGAATCAGGATTCACTAGGTATTTATCTTTAATTCTTTTCTTTGATGCTTCCTTTTGATACACAGACTTTTAAAATATATGCATAATTAAGTTTGTGCCCTTCTGAAATTTTGAATCATAAGAATTTTAGCCAATAGAATATAGGTTTGAATTTTTAAGAATGAAAAAAAAACTGTTCATATTATAAGCAAAGAATGACGAGGACAACAACAGCAACAAAAGAAGCTGAAGTGTCTGAGCTTGACGAAGTAGTTCTCATTGTCTGAATTATACCACATGAATTATAAAATCTGAAGCCATCCTGCTTGCACTCTTGTTTCCTCAACTATAGGACTCTCTTCCCAGGAAAAGTCATTTGGATACCCTCCACATTGGCTTTCAGGTAGTAAGCAAAAACTTTTTTGTATCAAGGAGCTTTTATTCAATTTAGATTTTCAGCTAAAGTCATTTATTTTTTTATTGAATGTTTCCATTTTATATCAGGTATAAATCGAATGTATGTCATTGCCCTTAATTGCAAACTGTTCATGAAGTCTTAATGTGGAGCAGTACATAAATTTAATCATACGTTCATATATACACACCCCTAAGAAAGAATAAGGATAGAGTAGTGGTTTAAGTGTTGGACTATGGCTGCATACAACTAAGAGTTTAAATGCAAATGCCTGCTCAGCCATGGAAATCCACTGGGCGACCTTGGACCAGTCACACTCTCTCAGTGTCAGAGGAAGGCAACGGTAAACCTGAAACCCTATGGTAGGGTTACTGTAAGTCAGAATCAACTTGAAGGCATGTAACAACAAAAAATTAGTTGGGATGGCTCCATCTCATAGTTGCATCTGGAGTTCACAGATTACTAGATTCAGAACATTTACATATTTACAGAAAATATAAGAAGTACATGCACAAATAATTGATATTATCTGTGCTACTAAAAATCAGAAACCATTGTCTTCCTCTTGACATAAGTTGACTTATACTACATTACACCATTGCTCCATCTAGTCCAGCTTTGTCAAGTCTGACTACTGCAATTTTCTAGGGTTTCAGAGAGGAGTCTTTCCAAGTCCTATCTGGAGATGCTAAATAATGAATCTCAGAGTCTCTGGATATATACAGAACATGTGGTCTGCTACTGAATTATAGACCTTTAACTTGTACAACTTACTACTAGATGCTTGAAACTAGCAACAAGAAGTTAGATATTACCATTGATTGCATTTTGTTTGAGACCATCTTTGAAATGGTCCTTCTGATTACTGTGACCTAAGCAGGAGATCAGAAGTCCCTGAGTCCCACTTGATGAAGGACAGACTCTTTATTTGAACAACTGGCATAAGATAGTCCTCTGTGCAGAAGAGCCCTGGTGGCACAGTAGTTAAATGCTGGTACTGCAGCCACAACATTGTGAGTTCAATCCTGAGGGCTCCAAGTTGACTCAGCCTTCCATCCTTCTATAGGCTGGTAAAATGAGTACTTGTTGGGTACTGTTGGGGTCAATTAGCTAACACATTGTAAACCATTTAGGAAGTGGTTAGCATTGATAAGCGGTATAGAAATGTAACTGCTATAGCTGCTGCTGCTGCTATACAAAGGAATCTTCTGTTAAAAGGACTATCCAGTCCAAATCACAGTAAGGACTTTAGTTGTGCATCAACATTTAATAGCAGATCTGGACAGCAGATTAAGCAGACACACATCTTCCCTTGTCACAATATTCCCCCTCTAATCACTAGACTTTGCCACTGTGGTGACATGTACTGTATACATTCTAATAATTATCTCTTTATGTGACAGCCAACATGGTATAGCAGCCTGAGTAGACTAGGACACTGTGAGATCAGGGTTCAAATTCCCGTATGGCCATAGAAACCTGCTGGGTGACCTTGGGCAAGTTATATTCTCTCAACCTCAGAGAAAGGCAAGGGCAAACACCTCCTGAATCCTGCCAAGAAAACCCCATGAGAGATTAACCTTAGAATCACGGTAAGTCAGGAATGACTTAAAAGCACATAACAAAACTATATCTAGATTTGTTCCTGTAGCTATAAATTAGTGTATTTTTTTTTAATACAAATCTGTTATCAACTCCAGTCCTCTTTTTGGGAATGATAAATTTGCTTTTCTTTGTGATGCATAAGTGACCATCCTAATTTGACCTAGCATGCCCTTTTGTTTTTGTGAGGAAGCCATCAAGAAATGCAGTTAAGTCATAGGAATACAACCCTGGGGAACAGGGAAAAGACTGCAGTAAGAAAAGAACTTCTATCGCCAGACTTTGTGAGGAAGTTCTAACTGAGGAAATAATATTGGACTAACAGAGCGACCCATGAAAAATTAAAGTTACTTCATTAGGCTTTGATAATGCCAGTGAGATGGTGGTAAAGAAATCAGCCCATGACCAACAATGAAATTAAAACAGATTACTGGTATTTTGAAAACCCATGTGTTTTTTGTAGAAAAGATCCACTATCAACATAATTTTGGTCAAGGCTTTGGGCTTCAGTTTTAAGAACAAGAAGTGTAAAAGAACAAAATAACACGCATACTTGTTCTGTCTTTAAGTGCCCAACACCTTCAAACTGCTTTTCAACTGACTCACCTCAAAAACAAAAAAGAAAATTGGTGGTCAATGAAGAAGAAAAATTAATACTGAAATAAGGGCATAAAGAAAAATTAAGAATGCTTGCACATCTGGTACATATTGATGGAGAAACCAAAATCTCAGATTTACTATTCTGAAAGGTATCTGTATTTGGTTTTTTTGCCAAAACATATAAATTCTGTACTCTGACTGTGAAATCAAACTAAGAGAAAATTTGAATGTAACTCCACTATAGTTAAGTTATATCCTAAGTAATAACCAGAAACACAAACATGCATGTGAAACTATTGGGGCCAGCACACAGTCAAGTATATGATGCCATTAAGATCCATAGAAAAGCGCTTCTAAAGTGAGGCAGTTAAAGCGTGGTCTTCAAGGTTGTCTTCTGGCCCTCCTCTTCTCTGCAGACTCCCCAGATCCCTCCCCCTTTTTTTCCTTTTTCTTTTTTTTCTGGCCAAAAAGAGTGAATTGCCTCTCCTGGAATGAGGGTTGCAGAGTCCTCCTGTACTTTTCACACTGTTTAGATTAACTTTTTGAAGAACAAAAAAAAAAAAAAGGTGAGTCATAAGGATTTTGTTTTCCTAGATATATCTGTATCTAGGCATAACTAATTTTAAAATGTTCATTCTCCTCCAAAGAAATGTTTTAGTCACAAACAACTTTAAGCACAGATGCAAGGAAAATGCTGTCTGCTTTGCTGACAACAATGTTTGTTTGTTTTAAATAATTATTAAGGCAGATGCCTTTTCTGGCAAAGAGCTATTGCTTTGCTGGATGTAAAAACACTAGCATTGGTTGAGTTTGCTTCTAAGAAGTCTAATTCACTCCTCTGTTCCTCCTTCAAATACCACCAGTCCAGAACACCTCCTCTTCATTTCCTGGCTTTGTTGATAGTGACACTGAAATGCAACTCTTTACATGACTGGATCCAGAATAGGACAACTCCCTAAGTAAAAAGGTAGGACTTGAGCCCACCACATTATAGTAAATATATAACATGTGTCTTAGAAGTACAAAGGTTGAGTAAATGAGAACTTCCCCTGCTCCAAGGCGAGGGGCAAAGGGACACGGTTAAAAGGTGACGTCATTCCTTTTTACTGTATGAACATCTGTTCCACAGACTTCAGGCATTGCTCTATCTAGATATCGTAGCTGAATTTGCTTTTCCTGGAGTTTTTTTTTCTATTCCTACACCCATTCCGACAATTAACAGACTCTAACATGTTGGAAACGGTTGTAAGTATAAACTATGCTTTTTTAAAAAAAAAAAAATTCAAATGCATTCCTTACAAGAGTAGTTGCTTTTTTCAACTCATTGAGTACAGGGCTGAGAAGGAAGTGTAACCATTTCAGAACAATGTGTCAGACTATAACTGAATGAGAACTACTAAGCGATCAGGAGAAGGATTTTTGAAGGATTGGAGCCATCAGTCATTGACCTGGGAACCAGAAACACTCACAGATCAGGTAAAGTTTATTTAGAACAGGACTAACAAAGGCAAAATGAAAGAAGATAGATAATAGAGCACCAATCACACCAAGGTACTGTAACTACTGACAGAGTTAGCTACTGACAATGGAGGGTCTCTTGGAACCAAATCTGAAGCATACCTAATTTGCAAAAATCTTAGAGGTATGTTCCAAAGACAACACCCTGGGGAGTTAGAATACTGAACATGTTACTCAACAATGTCATTGATATCATTTTAAATGCTACAGAGAAATGATATCATTTTAATCAAGACAGGGAGCAATAGATTCAAACTACAGGAAAATAGATTCCATCTAAACATTAGGAAGAACTTCCTGACAGTAAAAGCTGTTCAACAGTGGAATACACTGCCTCTGAGTCTAGTGGGGTCTCTTTCTTCATAGGTTTTGAAACAGAGGCTAGATGGCCATCTGTCAGGAGTGCTGTGATTGTATATTTAATCAAAGTGCATGGAAGGGTGTGGACTGGATGGCCCTTGTGGTCTCTTCTAACGCTATGATTCTACAATAACTCTATGATAAAATCTAATAAATCTGTTAGAATCTATATGATGTCTGATCCATCCTAATAAGACTCTTCACATGTTATGATGGATGATATCTCCACTCTGGTTAGTAGTTTTGCAAGGATTACAATAACTTATAGCAAAGCTCTGGTCACTATTTTTGCTTTGCTGCATTGGCTCAGCAAATATATTTTCATCAAAATGGCCTCTCCTGAACTTTGACATAATTTTCCTCATATGAATAACCCAAAAATAGAAAAAGCAGAGGCTGTGCAAGTATCTACAGCCATCTGATCAGCAGATGTAACATTTCTCTTATATAGATTATTGGCCTTTTAATCAGACTGTCAACTTTGGTTGATCAAGGTTTATAGCTTTAAAAAGCCTTCTAATTTTGCTTTTTAGATAACAACTCCCAGAATCTGGGATATTCAGAAAGTTGTAGCCCCCAAAACTATTTTTTTCCCAACTCATTAGAGAAGGCTTTTCTCTCTCTCTCTCAATCTCTCTCTCTCTCTCTCTCTCACACACACACACACACACATGCACGCATGTACACACATGCACACGCACACACAGATGATTCTCACAGGCTCATAAATTCAAGTATACCTCTGTCCCTGCAAAATACAGCTCTATCAAAATACAGCTCAAATTACAGTCAATACCAGATTTCAGGAAAGTTACTTTTTTGTATTACAATTCTCATTATCTCCCAGAATCTGGGAGCCGTAGTTCAAAAATATAATTTTCTAAGTTTGTTATATAAAGCTACTTGTAAACTAAGGATGACTCTCACTGGGTCATAAATTCAAGTGTATTTCGGTCCCTGGCACAAGAGAACAGAAAGCTTGAATTCTGTGTGCTTTAGAAAGTGGAGGCAGGGGTTCCAGAAGTGTTTATAGGCATGCATGTTAACTGAAGAACAGCTTCTCATGAAATAACAGTTTAGCCCCATATGACGATCATTTCTGTCTTTGTAGAATCAAAGTAGTCAAAATTTTGGGTTGTGCCTTTTTTAATGTAGTTTTTATAGAGTGGAATGTAGCAGTTTACTTGGCCTTTTTATAAAGAAATGCCCTGGAGATCCATTGCAATAGTAGCTGGAATACTGCATGGCTGATACAAATCAGAGAGCAACAGAGCCAGCTAAATAAATAAATAAGGCTAGGTTCTTCTCCACTCAAAGGGTTGATAAGCAGATACTTTTATTTCAATCTCAATTTGTATTTCCTGTTTTTATCATTTGTATCATGGTGTATTTATAAGTATGTATGTTTCAATGACCATGTTTTTATTATTGCTTGTTTTGTTTAATTGTTCTTTGACTATATAATAAATAACAGACTGGACCACTGAGCAAACTGAGTCTTCCACTGAAGATTATTCTCATGCAACCAGGTTTCCTGTACTATTTTCTGGCAAGACATCTACACTTGCATCCAGTGCCCACACAGCAGTTTAGGTATCAAGTTTGGCACATTAACAGGTTATTTCCATTCACTGGATGGCTAAGGCATTGATTCCAAATGTCTGCCCTTATGTTTCTGGCTGGGAAACACAGAAGAGATGAAAAAAAGGAGGAGGGGAATGGAAAACAGTATGTGGGTACAAAGGAGAAGATTCAACATCTAGCTCCTAATTCAAGTAAATTAGTGTTTGCAGCTAGACCTGTTTCTATCAAATATTTGTATGATGTGTGCAATCCTTCTAAATCAGTATGAGAATATGTGCCCCTGCAAATGTTTTGGCACAAACTGTAATCTTGTATTATCAGTCATATTGACTAAGGCTTCAGGGAGTACAAAACATATGGAGGACCCAAAGTTCTCCAACTCAATCTGAACAGTCATCAAGAATAGCTACTAGAATTTCCCTGGGACTCCAAAGGAAGTGATGGTTCAGTCAAGCTTATGTAATCTGAAATCCAGCCCAGGTAAACTGTAGGTAGTTCCTCGGCAACTGATATAATGAATGTTCCCAGTGGTGAGACATCAGATATTAGAGAGAAAAATTTGATATATCATCCTGCCCTTCCTTTCTCCAGTGAAATGTACCTGTGGGTTATTATGCTATGAACAACCATGGCTCCCACACTGGGAGAAAGGTAGGATATACATTAAAAAAGTGAATGAATTTCAAATGATCTTCTTGTTTGATGTACCAAATTCTGTCATGAGCCATTTTTATCATAAGTAAGTTAACCAAGACTATATGATTTTAAAAAGAGACAGGGGGTTAAAAACATACAATGTGCTTACTTTTAAAGCAGTAGGCATCAAATCTGCTGTCTGGGTAAGGAAATCCTGTTTGATTCTCATAACGATACAGGGTTCGCACTCCAAGTAAACCTCCACCACACTGGATTCTTGCCACAGAAACAGGGTAACGCACACTGCCGTCAGCCAACCAGCCATAGTCACATTGGTCAAAGCCTTCCCTCCAGGCAGCATGCAGGTCACCAGCTGTAGCCAGAACTGCATCTTGTTTCTTACACTGATGTACAGCTTCTTCAAATGTTAGCTTGTTAGGAACAGTTATATGGAAGACATCACCTATAAGGATGGAAACAAATGGTACATTTACTTCTTTGCAAGCACCAAAGCATGTAGTTGTGTCACTTTCTTAAAATGCCTCAAATGGAAAATTTAGTTTCCATAATTATTAGAAGAATGAGATGATTTTTTTAAAATTTCTGTTACAATTTCTGAGTTTTGATATAAACTGCTGTGAGCATTCTGTGTAACAATTATGTATCCTTGACTTGGAAGCAGCAATTTGTTTCCGCAATTTGCTGTGATACTGACTTGCTCTTTGGATCTTCCTGACCTAATCTGATAAATTCCTTCCCACACCAAAACATCCCTACTCTCTATAATTTCTTTGCCTGTTCTACCAACTTTCTCAACTTTTGGGTTTAAATGCTTCATCCTCATGTCTAAACAGATCTAATTTCTGACAACCAAATCCAGTTATGTATTACCCAATCTATACACCTATGCATCGTAAGTCTTGTCCTCCTTCTCTCCCTATCCTTTCTCAGTCCCATTTTAGCCTCCATCTCGGTCAGTGGATTGCTCAAATGTCACTAGCAGAGATCTTTTTTCTGGGGAAGCATACTACTGGGGCATATGCAATATACAAGCCCTCCCTCTGCATACCCTGTACCCTGTCTAGTCATTTTGCTAACGTAAGAGACTAGATAATATATATTGCTACTGGCAAGTAGTTCATTGGAATAAATTCCTTTGCCTAATAATAATGCACAGTTATATTACCATACAGTCATAATTTAGTGAGGAATAACTTCAGGGTTTTTTGTAGGGTAGCTGTAATGGTTTTAGTTACTTTCATAGACAGGTAAGCATGACCGCACTAAGCACTAAAGAAGGAATATCATCTGATTCAAGTGATAAGTCATGCTGCTGCCTTGCGTTGTTTTCTGTTATAAGTGTTGAGGCAAAGATAAGATGGGAGCATCTTTTGTACCATAGACTAATGGATTGCTACATTGTGATGCCTTTTCAATTCATCAGAAGCAACTGTCCTAGTTATTGTCAGAAATAGGAAAGTTAATCTTACTTCTGAAAAGTGTAATTATAATGGCAACTAATTATTGTGGCAGATCTTGGAACTAGACTTGAATGTCCATATCAATTGCATTTTAAAATATAAATTTCCAAGCCTTGCAAATGGCAAGATAGGCACACTTTGCTTCAGTGGCTGAGCTGGAGATTTGCTTATCTCAAATGGTTTTATGGATAACAAGGAAACCAATTAGGTAAGTGTTTATGCACTTAATGCCAAAGATTCTGGGATTCCCTGCCAGAGCACCTGACTGTGCAGTACATACAACTTGTACCCCAAATAATAGGACATAATATTTACATACATGGAAAAAGCACAGTAGACCTTTCCAAAAACCCAATGAAAATGCCAAGAAAACCAGCAGTATATTTACATTACCATTCCACAGAGTATTTTGTAAAGATTTATGCAAATATGAATGTGTTTAATGTTAATGTGTCAAGTTTTGACAATCAGGCCAAGGGATTACATAATACCATGTTGAAATTCCTTATTTTAAAAAAGCATCAATGAGACTAACAGCACTGCAATTTAATATGAATTGTCAAAAACAGGTAATACAGCTATGAAATGTACCATCTACTTTGCAGGGAAACTACAAATGTACGTATCACCACAATCCGTGTCTCATTTTTAATCCCATCTGCTCCGCAAGTGCTGCATCAGCCATTGTAACATGTTCAACAAAACAGACTTTCAGGGAGGATGGTCTTCGTATGAAACAATTCTCTTCAATTTTGCAGAGTTACAATGAAAGAAATTTTTCATTTACTTCAAGAAATATGTATGAAAACATTTAGGTAATAAAAACCATTACCTCTTAATTTTGACTAACACTGGTATAGCTGACTGGTTTTGGAGATCCTCCATGTCTCATGAAATGTTTTTGCTATGGTTAAAGGACACAACAGAGAGACAGTAAAATACACCCAAGCTTCAGTCCTAGAGAAAATTATTTATGCCGAAATCATGTTGGCTCATAGATGAAGATGGCCATAGTAACAAGGTAAGATACATTGTGGTTGCAGTGGCAGCAAGGAAAAGATGGCAATGTCAGCAGTAGTGGCCACAGAAAACAGTGAGTGCTGGATCTGAGCTGCCTGTTTTTGAATGCCTAGCTTCCAGGTCATAGGTTCTAGATAAGACACTCTGAGGCAGGTCATGTCAGGCCGCATCCCAGGACCTAGATAGGACCCTTCCCAACAGCTACACCCTAGAGACATGAGAGGGACAGTACTGACAGCAGCCAGTGTACATGGAAAACTGAGACCTCAGGAGTCTGGCAGTGTTTATATAACAGACCAGTTAATTAGGTCCTCACCCGGGTAAGACTCCGAGCTTATATAACAAGAAAACAGAATTGGAGGAAGCTGTTATAGCCAACTGATCCTATCAGTGATAGCAGCCCAGCTTACTCCTGAATTTCTTGTTTGTGCTCCCAGAACCCTTAACCTTCGCCTGGACTATCGATTTTGCCATTGGACTCTTCTCTCTGGACTTACAGTAACCTCAGACTCTGTCTTTCTAAACCTACTGAGAACTTGGACTGCAAAACAACTAAGACAAACTTTGCCTGCTAGCTCCTGATAACAAGCTGAATGAACAGCTGGAAGTCTTCGCTGGCTGCCAGCACAGGACAAGTGGCTTAGCCAATGTCCATGCTACGAAAAGGTAATTATCCAAACCATTTCTCTTAGAATGCCTTGGCTTTGAGGATACTCTCCATCACTAGTCAGGAATTCAGAAACAGGCAGCTCAGAGGCAGCAGCCACCACTTTCCATGACCATTGTGGCTGCTTACTCCCCCTTCTTGCTCTAGAACTGAGGAGAAAGTATAACCAGTAGTATGAAAAGCTGCTATACTTACGTAGTGCTCCAACAAGAGTCTGATCAAAATCATAAACCTAGGATTAGTCTCAACTACAATAGACCCATTGGACAGGCAACTTTGAAGCACAAGAGTGTGCTTCCCTGGCTATTTACCCCATCCCAAAAGCGACCCAGTATCCCAGACCTCCAACAAGTTGCTGCAGTCATGAGTCACAACTCAGTGGACATCCAGTAGTTTTGTGACCATAGGCACCTGACAGTTACTGGGGTCACAGGAGGTGGTTACATAATCAAAACAATAATCAATGACTATGCATCCTGCCAATGTTTCTTGCTCAGAAAATCCTACAATTGGGGACTTATTCTGCGCAAAATTTTCAGGTTGCTGATTTGCATGAAAAACAACATTTTTTGTGAAGGAAAAAGCTTTTTCTATACAAAATATTATTTTTGTGCAGAAAATACTATTTCTGATCTCCAGAATTGCAAATACACTTCAAATTCTGCATGGTTTGACAAGACTTTCTCACAAGAAGGGAATTAGTAAAATTACTAATTCCTCTGAGAAGAAAATGAGTGAAGGATTACATCCTTACATATGAGCCTGACACAAGATCAAGTTCCATACTGTTAGAAATGACTGAGGGGGAAAACAGTGTACAGTGTGAAGAGGTATTGAGTGGATCCAACCACAGTTACAACCATCTAGAGATAAGATAGATTCAACAAATTCTGTCACATGCGCCCAAATAAGAACAGGCCACTGGAGACCTGCCAATAGCTCAATAAATCCCTTGGATATTTTATTTATTTATTTTAGGTTGTTTGAATGTCTTCTTTCTTCAGTCATGGAACTCTAGATAGGGTCTAAGCTCTAAGTCAATCTCTCATTTAGACACTGATCAGAACCAAACTAGCTGAGTTTCAGCAAATGGCTCTACCATAGGCCCTAAGGTTGTGCCGTGTGATCTTCAGACTACATCTCATGTGTTTTAAACCCTGACTCAAACTAGGGGGAGCAGGGAACCAGTGCAGGTGACAAGCATGCGTCATATCACAATGCATAGCTGCTGAATCGCATTCTGTTTGATGCGTCACAAGCTGTGCAGGCCTAGTTCACATGGACAGCAACTTAACAGTACAATTTTATACATGTCTACTCAAAAGTAAAACCCATCAAATTCAGTAGAGTTTACTGGTTGAGATTGCAAACCAAATTAAAAAAAAATCCTGTTTCTAAACTGTACAATTTCCAATTGCACATAGGGGTTGTTGGAGCAGGGAGGGAAGAGAATCCCTGAATAAAGACACTATCTTGAACTATGCCTTGGTATCTTATACTCCAAATGTTTAAACCAACTATAACAGACATCCAAATATGTAGCCAGATTAGGACAATGTTTGTATCACTTCCATCCATTCTGTAAAGAAATACTATTTAGGCGTTCAAAACAGTGTCCTCCAAGTTAACAAATTCAATAAAAAGTGTTAAAAGTGTAGTCTCCAAGACCAGTTCTCATTCTGGTCATGGTAATGTTACAGCTCATGTTTAAGTGGTAGATTAGTCCCATCATATAGTCTGTGGTTCTGAATTATGTATCTGCGTGAGCCAATGTTTCCCAAACAAAAGCAGCTTTAATGTATTTTTTCCACATGTTCCAGAAAGACACAGAGAAAATCCATCTGGCAAGCTTAGGAGTTACGTAGCCTTGAACATTACAGCAATGAAGAAATATTTAGAAAGAAGAGGGGGATGGGATCCTGAGTTAAAAGTGATCTGAAGTGTTTTGATAGCTGGAATCCACACTGAGAGTAACTCAGCAAAATGATCAAGAAAAACACCCAGACCAAGAGCAAGAGGGGAAAGGAGCTTAGCTCTGGCCGTGTCCTGCAATAAATAACAGAGTGACATGGAAACCATGACAATCTTTGGATTACAGACAGCAATGTGATTTCTGTTGGTTTTGGCCCCAATTTTGGGTTGATTGCCTCAACCTAAAAGTCAAAGCACTCTAAGAATCTCCAGATTGTCCTGCTCTGTGTATTTGCACTGCTCAGTTTAAAATGCACCTGACTAAGCTTCTTTTTATTGCTGTTAAATACAGCAAGATAGAGTTGGCCGCCAAACTTTGTAGTTTTAAATAGAGGGAAAAGGATTCTTTCATGCCAAAAATTTTTAGCTCAGGGGACATTATCAGTGAACATTGCTTCTCTGAAGTTCTGCTCACATATTTTGTTGCAAGTGAAGAAAGCCAAAGAATATTCATTATATTTTGTTATAAAATTCCTCTTTCATCCTAACAACAGTGGCCTATCAAGTAAAATGTGAAATAAAATAATTAACAGCTATTGTTAGTAAAAAGAATTAAAACAAATTTTAAAAACCCATATTTTAAGAACAAAGTGCAGAATTTGGACTCAGTAGAATCATCCTCTACTGGCCTGTTATTCCGACCTTAAAAGCTATAGATAGTTTTTCTTAATTGCAATGATAAATTAAATGCTCCTCCCGCTTTTGTCCTTAGCTTACTTCAGCTGCTGCAAACTCATTTCAAAGTGTAAAAGTAGCTGGTTACACTATCAACTCAGCACGAAGGACAGGAGAGCATTGGGTGGAGTCCTACCCTTATCAGTAGGTTCAGGCAAACGCAAACTGCTGTAGCCTCTCCTAGCTTGTGTGTTCTTCCTCCTTAATGACTTAATGACATCTTGACATACAATGATTCTGTTTGGCCATATGTGTCCCAGTGAAATGTTGGAGGGGTGGAACATTT
This sequence comes from Ctenosaura bakeri, assembly GCA_948474755.1. Classification (NCBI taxonomy): domain Eukaryota; kingdom Metazoa; phylum Chordata; class Lepidosauria; order Squamata; family Iguanidae; genus Ctenosaura; species Ctenosaura bakeri. The sequence goes on along the minus strand of CAOLHI010004433.1, from coordinate 78,894 downwards.
TAAGTAAATGGAGAGCACCAAACCAAGTAGTTTAAGGTTCACCAATTAAGAAATACATCCCATGCAAAGAAATAAGATCCCTGAGACTACAGTGAGAATTCCTTCTAAGTAAGTCTACTCAACCCTGCTTGCAAATGTAATAGACCATAGCCACAGCTCCTTCAGAACTGAAGTCAGAAATCATTATTCTTACCAATTTATCACAGGGTTATTCTGTAATTGTAAATCAACGTACACAAAATTGTTCCTTAATGGCTAGTGGGTTATGAATGCTCACGTACTAGTATTTTTAAAATATGGAAAATACGCAAAGAACATCTGGATTTATATTGCTTTTCTGGACTAGGGGCCATAAAGGTAATGTATGAGAAATTATGTTAGAATTTCCCATTACCCATCCATAAAAGAACTTTCCTACCACTCCCCTGATTGCATATTACATGGGCATGGCTAAATATCTGCACCATCAGTGAAACATGGAAAGCAGGCTTCCTTTAAGAATCAAATTCCCACTTTCCACCCATACCCACCTAATATCAAAGCCATGTTTTATACATTCCATAGATTCTAAGGGTAAAACTAAATAAACCTCTTTAAGAATATATAACTGGAACTTTGCAGCTGAACATCTCTTAGCATGATAGGCCATTCTTCCCTATGCCCAGTCTTTGTGTCACATAAAACTGTCCTCCAGAGTAGAAATGTAAATCTTTGGATTTTTCATTCTCTCATGCAAGAATGAAGAATTAAAAAAAAAAATCTCCCTTCTGGATTTAGAAGCACATCAGGTTAACATAGTTGCATATGACTGAAAGTTTTTGAACAGTTTTCAGTTATTTCATTCATTCATTCATTCATTTGGGGTCTTTGAGGCGGAGGTTTCTGCAAAATATTTGTGTCTGCAAAAAAAGTTTTTAATGCAAATGTGCTTTTGTACAAAAATTCCATGTTTTCTATACAAAACATAGTTGTTTCACAAAGCTTTCACAAAAAGTCCTGAAAAGTTTTTTCTAAAATCCCACAGTAGCTAGCTTCTCCCCTTCTCCACCCCAGAAGGTGTATCATTCAGCTTTTCTCATCAGGGACAAGAATGTATGTGAAAATTCTTTATGTGTTTATATTGAAGGATATCCCAGTTGTATTTCCCACAGAGGCTGTGGTGGGCAGGTGGAATAGGCCCTTTCCACACGGTGGTTTAAAAACGGTGTAGAGCGACCTCTGACGGAGGTCGTCTACACTGTTAAATGGATTGGGGCGGATTACTTTTGTGGAATTCCATACCCCAATCCGCGCTAGGGCGCCTGGAAGTGGCGGCGGCGCGTGCTTTTTGAAAACCACTTTTCAAGTGGTTTTTAAAAAGCATGATCGTGCAGCTGCATGCAGCCCCGTCACAGCGCCCGGTGTGGATTTGCAGGCGCGCACAAGGGTATGCCTGTAGATCTGCCAGGGGCGGGCTTTCCGGCTGGCGAGCTTCTCCGGTTGGTAGAGAGCCTCCGCCAGCCGTAAGCCACCATTTTGGGCCCCGCAGGACGCCGCGGGATGCCGACGAGTGTGGAGCAGCGAAAACGTGCTGCTCCACATGGCGACGGACTAAGGTAAGCTCCGTTTCAGGACATCTCAGGACGTTTTTTCCTTCCCATGTGAAAAGGGCCTATCTTTCTTCCAATTCAGCTGATGGAAGTAGTTCTTTTATTAGAACAACAGCACTGATTTCCTCTATGCCCTAACCCAAATTTGAAATGTTTATTATATTGCATACTACACCATGTTGAATTGTATACTGCATGTTGTAAATAGGACTGCCAGCTCACAACTATCCCACACCCTGAGAGTACATCAGATGGCATTATTAAGAGGGTGGAGAGAATTTGGAAAAGGGAATCCCTAGGTTTGTGAGACCTAGAGATTACCCCTCCTTGTGATGTCACAAGAATAGGTCTGGGTGATTTTACAAGGGTAAAGTACAAAGAGAAACCATTGGTGGTGTCATTAAGCATGCTACATCAAGCATCAGCCACAGTTGCACAAAATGTTCCACAGAAATACAAAGCACAAAGTCTAGCAAATGAGGAAAACACAGAGACATACATTTTACAAGATAGTGTTCTCACACTGAGATTTTTCTCTTGCACCCTTAGGATCAGGGAAAAACATCCACCAGGTCCCAAGATCCGGGAACCCTGGTTGTAAATACATCTTAAATTATGAGCAGCCTCTCATCTTTATTTATTTATATGATTTTCAGGCCATGCCTTCAGGAAAATTATTACAGAATGTACCATAAGGATAATAAAAGACTTGAACAAATATATAATCACCTATAAGAAAAGAGTATGAAAATTTCAGCACAGAACTTGAGCAAAACTTAATTCTTGAATAGGAAATATCCTCAGTGGGGAAAAATCCTATCTTTAAAAATCCTCAGTGTCTCTGTGTAAATATGCCAATTTTATTTTTAAAGGGCTGAAATCACACCACTATAAACATGTACTTGTGAGTAAGTCCCAAAAACTCACACAGAGACTTAATTTCAAGTAAAACACATGCAGGAATGGACTATAAAAGGGGATAGCAGGAGCTAAAATCATGAGTGCTTTTCATATATCTCACTATGATGCATCTAATTAGTACAGTAAATTCAAAACATATTTCAATAAATCCCTTTTCCAAATACTCTCCACCCTCTTAATAATGCCATCTGGTGTAATGCTGTCCAATATAGCATTTTAATGTACTTTAGCTCCGGGTGCATTATTTTACAATAGTATATACACTTTACTAAGGGTCAAATATTCATAACTCATCCCCACCAGGATACCAAATGATGACTAGACCATCAATGCAATCAATCACAGAACAACTTGCTCTAAAAAAATGTTTCACATGCACAGTTTTAAGGATCTGGTGGCATATTGACAACAGCTAGTTATTTTTCTTTTTGGTTGTATTTGCTGTTTTCCCTTCCTTATAAGAAAAGATCAACACTCTTAGAAATAATGTCTGAATTATAATACATCACATTCTATGAAAAACTGATCCAGTTTAGTACTATGTATGCAACACACAAGTCAAAGGAACAGTTATTAATGTTCTTTTTTCCCACAAGTAAAATAAACTTCACAGGCAAAAAAGAGAATCGCCACACACAAGCATAACAGTTTTTTTCACAGAGTCAGCACAATAGTACCAGGAACTGTTCTCTCTTCTTTGATAATTTGGTAATTTATCTTCAAACTAGACTTTGATTTCACAGTCTTTCAATTAAAGGATGAAGACATAGAAGACTGGCCTCTGACACTCAGAGAATGTAAAAAGATTCATTGCTAGCAGATCTTGCTGCTACTTCAACAAATGTGCTAAAGCTCATCATACTCTACTAGGTGCAGCTGTGGACATGGTTGTCCTCAGATCACCAGGAGGTACAACACAGAGGATTCTAAGGACTGACACAAGTATATTACAAATTTTAAAAGTGATTTACAGGAAGTATCATCTGAAATCTTCTAGGACCCAGTGGAACTGTCTTTTCCAGCCTGGTACCCTCTCAGCTTCAGCCCTTACATTCTCTTGTCAGACTAAAGCTATATTTTCCCCAAAATTTTCTGCAGTTAGAGTATTATGGTTTTAAAAAGTAATGGCTATAACAATGACAGCAACAACAGCGACAACATATTTTCAATCACATTCAAAAGTGGAACCTAGGAACCACACATTAACATCACTCACTAGATTGTGAAATGCCTTTTTCCTGCAAAAGATGTGGTATTATGATTGGACAATGAAGTAAAATAATGATCTCTCTAAGGAAGTTTGAAGTGTCAGGATCATTTCTTTTTCTTATCACTTCCATTGTCTATAGAAAAGGATGCTTTCAAACATTACAGACCATTTTTGTGTGTGTTCAATAAAGCTTATTCACTAGCAGATAGGGTCTTTCCACACTACACTGTTATAGTGCTATTATTCTACTTTCAATATCCTGTGGAATTCTGGAGTTTGTAGTTTACTGAGGCCAAAGAGCTCTGTGGCTGAGATTCTAAATGCCTCTCCCTAAACTGCAAAGCCCAGGATTGCATAGGATGTTGAAAGTGGAATAACAGTAATATAACAGTGTAGTGCAGAAAAGCCCTAAGTGTGTCTGGGACTTCAGCCTAAAAGCATGAGAGGTAATTCCAAACTGCATATGAGCATACACAGATTACTTTCCCCATTATTTCCTGTAAGAGCTGGCCTTCCAATCCCTGTACACTGGTTGTGTCCATTCAGCACTCTCATCCTCACACCTACACACAGACAATAGAATAAACACCAGAGAACCTCCTTTTGTTTAGCATGACTTTTTGTAGGCGATCTAATTATAAAGAAGCTATTTATATTGAAATAACTTATATAAGGAAGTGCAGGAATCTCTATTTCAAGGAAAAGGATGAACATGAAGAGCTGCCACAGAGAGCTTAGATTTATTTAAAGCTGACTGCCACTTTTCTTCTCCTAAAAAAGAAAAAGAAAAATCCTATGTACATTGTAACTGTTAGAACCAGTGCTGGCTTAAGTGGTGGGCTACGGCTCTGGGGACCAAGGTTCAGATGCCCACTCAAATCCACTGGGTAACCTTGGGCACGCCACACTTTCCTAGCCTCAGAGGAAGGCAATGACAAACTCCATCTGAAGAAGGCCATTTCCGCACTACACTTTTATAGCACGATTATTCCACTTTCAACATCCTGCTCCTCCCTAAACCTCAAACCCCAGGATTCCATAGGATGTTGAAAGTGGAATAAACACACTATAAGAGTGTAGTGCAGAAATGGCCAAAATCTTGTCAAGAAAACTTCATGACAGGTTCACTTTAGGGTTATCATAAGTCGGAAATGACAATAGCAACAACATTTTAACCATAATTCCTTGAGTCTATTTCAACCATCACAGACAGAGCTTAAAAATAAGAGTATCACTTACCAATTAAGCTCCCCACATAGCAATAGACATCATATGTTTCATTTGGAAGACGATATCCATAGGACCTGACTCCTTCCTTTCCCATCATATCTCCATAACAGCCAGCTCTTGGTTGTATGATGGGGTATCTGCAATTTAGTAAGTGAAGGAGAGTTAATGAAAGTCAAGTACCACAGATACGGAGAATGTTGTATCATTAGGATATACAGTCAAGAAACCAGTTGATCACCTCACCTAACAGTCTGGTCAGATAACCAACCAGCATCACATTGCTCAAATCCATCTTCATACGCAGCAGTCAGCTGGTCAGGGTTTGCTATTACTGCACCATTTTCCAAACAAGCCTCCTGTGCTTGTTGGAAATTAAGTGTGTATCTACTAGTTGCTGCACGATAGTGAAACACTACACCTGCAAAGACAAAAAAAAAAACATGTTGGTCACTTATGTTGCATTAACATTTGTTAGACTTGTTTGTTAGGTTTGTTAGACCATTCTAACACTGTACAAATAGCTACATTACCTATACCTATTACCTAGGTTACTTATTGGGGTAGTGAAGGCATAATGGTGATTCTTTTGCAAAATGATACACGACAACTAAAATAATTGCCTTTGTACAATAAGTGACATTCATTAATTTTTTCCCTGCTGCTTTTTAAGGATAAAGCTGTTATGGAGCAGTTTTGAAGATAATTCTTTTAAAATGTAGGTCATCTTCTCTTTCTTTCTCTCTTTTGCTTTGTTTTGTCTTCCCAAAATGGAATTTAGCAATTCAGGTTTATTATAGCCCACAAACCAAGATAATGTACCAAACAATGCAGAAAATACTGTAACAAGTTACTTCAGGCTCCAAATGCAGTGGTAAGAGCAACAAGCTATTGCAAGAAAAGCTTTCTTGTCCTAAATCCTGTTTTAGTTCTGACAAGAGTAGACACGTTAAACCAATTGGATTTACCTCTGTGTTGACTCATGAGCCAGCATTGCATAGTGGTTTGAGTGCTGGATTACAACCCTGGAGATCAGAATTCAATTTGCCATTTGGCCATGGAAACTCACTAGGTGACCTTGGGTGCATGACACTGCTCCCAGAAAACCCCATGATAGGGTCACCTTAGGGTTGCCATAAGTTGGAATTGACTTGAAGGTACACAACAACAAGAACAACGTGTTGAATCATCATTCAACAGTTGATTGAAAGGGTCTACTCTAGTTGGGACTAACCAACAGGATTCTAGACACAATGAATTGCTTTTTAAAAAATAAGTTTTCTAAGTTCTAACTCTCAGCCTGTTTTTGTGAGAGGGAAGAAAGGAACATGATGGAACAGCAGTTAGAAATTCACCCTCACATAATTATTGCATGAAAACTAAAAAAGCTTTTTTTTAGTTTTGTTTTAAAACTAGCTTTTGTTTTAAAGCTCAGGGTGATGTTTCTGAAGGATAACCAACTCAGAATGTGGACAAATGTGTTCCTTCATGATCATTATGTCCATATCTTTTAAATTAATTTTTGGCACACATTATATGTATGGCCTGCAGCTCAAGCTCAAACATTTGGACATAATTAAATAGGTGCAAGTCTGGAGCCAAACTACTGAAATCAACAGGACTTTAACACATTTGACAGGGATATAGATATGTAGCAGTTCCAAACTCCCTTACTTATTGAAAAGGAAGAATGATTCCGTATGGCCTTTTCCACACTGGGTGAGGGAATCGGCCTTTCGGCTCCCCGGTCCAGTCCACGGTGCTCCGGAGCAGTGCATCCTCATCAATACGCACTGCTCCAGCATCCCAAATGGCAGCTTCTGGTTGGTCGACGGTCTCACCCAACCACTGAAGCTCGCCAGCCTAAAGCCCGCCCCCAGGCAGATCGCAGGCTCGCACTGGTGCGAGCCTGCAAATCTGCATAAGGGAGCAGGCTCGCAGGGGCACGCTGCGTGCTTTTGAAAGACCAGAAAAATCAGGTCTTTCAAAAGCACACTGGAGGACCACCTGGGGTCATTCCAGACCGGACTGAGGTGCGGATTTACCTTAAATAGGTCTGACCCAGTCCGATCCGAGGTGCAGACCTCCTCCTTGGAGGACGGACTGCACCGTTTTAAAAACCCTGTGTGGAAAAGGCCTATAACCGAGAGAGCTATTCCAAAGGTATCAACACTCACAAGGAGTTTGCTAACATTTGGCCAAACCATGTTTGGAGGAAGCCCAAACCTTAGCATGGATTTAATGTTATGAAAAGATGGCTGTGAGCCAGCTGTAGTAGATATATGCCATCCTGGGATTTCCTACACATGATTATCAAGTTTAAACAGATGTATAATCTTCTACTTACTCAGCTATCCATATAATCATGGTAACAGTACTGATAGTAACCTACTATTACTTTATATTGAAATATGTGTACTCATTATTTTGTTAAGTGACCAAATTGCCTGACAGTGGAAACCCATGACTATTTTCCTGAAAATAGGCTAAAGGCCCTGTAGGCCCCATTTATGAAGTTTACCAACAGCCTATCCACCTGTAAAAGGAAAACATGACCCGTTGCATCAAGAATAGAAATAACAGACAAATATGCTATTGGACACCTCTCTTCTTTGGTGTGCAACAGGCACATGAACTGGTCCCTAAGTTAATGAACTAGAAAATGACTTCAGATGGACTTTGATTGCAAAAGGATGAACCTATTGATTGGATCAGATTCTATCTTGATTTTCATTACAATCTAATTGTCAAGCTAATTTAGATTTGTGACCTGTGAGAGTCTATGCATCTCAAAGATTCCAAATGTGATGCACATGCACACCAATTTCAGTTTTTCTTGGGCACTCCACTGTTGCACTGAAACATGAAACTAGATAAGATAATGTGGGGGGCAGGGTTCAGCTTCTCCTTCCCAGTTGTGATTATACAGGGGCATTTTCAAGGACTAAACTAGTACATTTATAAATTTATAATCAATAATTATAATTTATTTATTTATGAATTATAAAATTGCATCACGTGAGGGGAAAAATCAAATTGGTACTATTACACTGACAACAGCTGTGCACATTTGCTTAGAAATGAATTCCACTGCTTACCAGAACTGTCTTTCAAATAAGGGTTAAGCTGCATGTGAGGGTGAATATCAGCGATTGGGATTTCTGAATAATAAACAGTTCAATCACAGATCTCAATTGCATATCTACTTTGGCTTTCAGAAATAGATCTTACTGAAAGTTGTACTACAAAGTAAATCTAGTTAGATGCTTTGAGTATTTTTCAAAATGGCTATGAAAAGATATCTGGACACCAAAAAGTATGAGGAGAGTTAAGAAGCGAGCAATAGGATGGTTTGTTTAACTGTGATCCACAACATATCTGTTAACATTTTGAGTCTTCCTACATTTAATCAGAGCCCTGAACAATAATAAATAGACAATCTGTATAGCATTCCATGGCTAGCTTATTAGTAGACTCTAGGGTAGTCATCAGTCCTACTTTAAAGAGGACAACCCTGTGTTTGAAGAGTTGTAAGGAACTAGGTCCCATCTGATCTCAGAAGCTAAAGTAGGATCAGACCTGGTTAATTAGCTAAGGAAGACCTGGTGCTATTTGTTTAGTTTAGAGAAAGGCAATGGTAAACCACTTCTGAGTACTCCTTGCCTAAGAAAACTTTATGAAATCCGTGGGCTTGCACAAACTTTAAGACAACCGTTGTCTGTTTGAAGTTGTCTTCTGTTGAAGGTATGTCTAATCCACATCTGGCTTGAAAGTAAAGCACCAAAGGAAAGGAAAGGAAAGGAAAGGAAAGGAAAGGAAAGGAAAGGAAAGGAAGATCCCTGAGTGTTTGTCCATCAACCAGTAGCATCTGGACAGCAGGTTCAGCAAGCGTACCACTCATTTGATCCAAAGTATGGTATTCCTATTTAAATTATAATACTTCTTACTAAATGTGCATCTTTCTATATATGTCACCACATACAAAACTTTGTCTTCTTTTATTGTTGATATATATCCTCCTTTTGGGCAATTAGTAAGTGACCACTTTACCAGAATTAAACATTGGTCAAAGAGATTCAAATTTATATATCTCAGTTGGAGATAAAGAAAGGATGAGGCAAAAATCTCTAGGTCAAGTTTTGTCACATAAAAAAATCCACTTGAGGTTTTGTTTTATTTTCCCTTTCTTTGCTTTTGTTTATTTGTGTCCATTTGCTATAACAAAGTTTGCATGGAGTAAATGAAGAAACCAAGTAATAGTAGAATAGTTTTGCTGAATTTCAGGTAAACAAGATTAAGCTACATTCCAGAAACAGAGCCGAGAGTAATTCCTGAAAAACTGATCTTAAGGTGCTTGAGTACTGCTAAATCTTCTAGGGTGCTGCAACATTCTATCTTGCTGTTTATGATGGGTTTTGATTTTTTTTAAAAAAAATATTGTTATTTCATAATGTGAGCCCTTGGAACAACATGAAACTGAAAATCCAAATAAGCAAATTAATTTTTATCTCAAAAACCTGACGTAATCATTTGCTAGAGAAATAGGATTGTGGGCTATTATTATCCAACTTTATTTTACTTTTTTTCAGTGTCATTGATACCATTTTTTTTATCACTTCTGCTTTATCAAGGCTTTGTAAACAAAGGAATAGGATTCCTTGAAAATACAAGATTTTGCTGTTGGTATGTCTACAGAGTCAGTGTCAATGTCACCTAGTATCCAGTCACAGTGAGATACTAATCAATGAATGGCAGGGGGAATGACTTGATGGTCATTGTAATGAATGACTTGATGGCCATTGTAATCTCTTCCAACTCTATGGCCATTTCCGCACTACATTCTTATAGTGCGATTATTCCACTTTCAACCTCCTATGGAATCGTAGGGTTTGCAGTTTCAGGAGGGGCCAGTTGGCCCCTCCCAAAACTGCAAACCCCAGGATTCCATGAGATGTTGAAAGTGGAATAATCACACTATAAGAGTGTAGTGCGGATATGGCCTAAGATTCTATGAATGGTTTATGTGATGGTGGGCAACTGCACCAGAGGCAGAAGCTAATTTAGATCCACACATCTTCCCAATGAGCCATTTGCACATTGTCTGAACCATCAGGAGAGAGAAGTATGTGTAGAAATGTACATGCACTGAATTGTGCACATACGCTTCCTACTGGTGTGGTGTGCACACAGACGAATCATATGCCTTTCAATATTTCACAGATGAAAACTGGGACACATATAGTCAAGCAGCATTAGAGAGTGCTCAAGATGGCAAAAGTTATTAATGAGGAAGAACACACAAGCTGAGAGACTGCAATAGTTTGTTTTTGCCAAAACCTGCTGGGAAGGGCATAATTCTTCCCTCTTCCCTTCTCCCCATCCCTCTGAATTAACTGAGTGCAAACTACTTTTTAGTTTTCAGTGACTAAAGTAAGCTGAGGATGAAGGGGAAGAGGGGGAGGAGAATAGAAAAACTGGGACATTTAAAAGCACCTGAAAAAATGGGATATCAGAGGATTTATCAGGACTGTCCCACAAACTGTGACAGGATTTGTGATCATCACCATCCCTTGCCTAATATTCTGTTCTATACAAGAGCATCCTCTATGCATTAGCTCTGAAGATCTTCTGAACTTCCCTAGAGAAAACTGAGAAAACTGAGGAGAAGCAGAGAAATCTATGGAGGATTTCAAAGAGCACTGGAAGTGCTGTGAATACAGACAAACAGAGAAGTGGCAGGGGGCTTCTGGGATGGCCAAATAGGAAAACAGCACAGCAAACAAAAAAAGTCAGGACAGACTACAACATTCTATGGAATAAGGAGAGAAGCGGAACAGAGCTGTGATACAGAGAGAGGACCTGTAGGACTGTATAGAGAGGAGAATAGAGAGTGAGCCATGAGGTTCATTAAAAAGGAAGCAATTAGAAGAATAGGCTAAAAAAATCCATTATGTGTATTAAATAAATATATATTAAATAAAGAATATTTTTCCATATATGATGCCGTGATGCCAAAAAAAAAAAAATCCTCAAAGAGGACTTTAAAATGATTTGAGCAGTGCTCTCTTATATCAACAGGTTGTCTGAGTATTCAAACAGGCAAGATAAATGCTGTATCCAAAATATCTCCTGAACAAACATACATGCAACTCCTTTGCTGCAATATCTCCTCTGGCTACTGGTGTCTTTCCAAGGATAATTCAAAGTAGTAGTAGTAACTCAAATTATGACCTATAAAGCTTTATATGGATCAGGTGGAGGTTATCTGAAGAACTGTATTATTTCTTATTCTCCAGTGGTTTTGAGATCTTCAACAGAGGTCCACCTCTCCATTCCACCATTCTCATACATGTGATAGGAATACTTGAGAAGATCTTGATGACTTTTCCCAGCCTCTGGAATTTCCTTCATAGAGAAGGTAGAGTGGACCCAACCATGGTATCTTTCCAGCAAGATATGAAGATTTTTTTTAAAAGTTTTTCACAGACCTTTGGGAACTAATTGTTGTCTAGAGAAGGGTTTTTCATAATATGTTGCATTGTCTGTTGCTTGGGTTTGCTTTTAATTCTTTATGTGCCTTGAAGTCACTTGTCAAGTTATGGCAACCCCATGAAATTCATTGGGTTATCTTAAGCAAGGAATACTACTGATAGTTTAATTATATTTTATCTTTTTATGTTTTAGTGATGTGAAAAAAGAGGTCCCAAATAATTATCGTCCAGTCAGCCTGACATCAGTACCCGGAAAGATCCTGGAGCAGATCATTAAGCAGTCAGTTTCTAATCATTTAGAAAGCAACACGGTAATCACGAAAAGTCATCATGGATTTCTCAAAAATAAGTCATGCCAGACTAATCTTATCTCTTTTTATGATAGAGTTACTAGCTTGATAGATGAAGGGAATGCTGTGGATGTAGCATATCTCAATTTCAGTAAGGCCTTTGACAAAGTTCCCCATGACATTCTTGCAACAAAGTTAGTAAAATGTGGGCTGTACAGGGCTACTGTTAGTTGGATTTGTAATTGGTTGACCGACCGAACCCAAAGGGTGATCACGAATGGCTGCTTTTCATCCTGGAGAGAAGTGACTAGCGGGGTGCCACAGGGTTCTGTTCTGGGCCCAGTGCTGTTCAATATTTTTATCAACGACTTGGATGAAGGAATAGAGGGCATGCTCATCAAATTTGCAGATGACACCAAACTGGGAGGGGTTGCTAGTATGCCAGAGGACAGGATCAAAATTCAAAATGACCTGGATAGATTGGAGAGCTGGGCCAAGGCTCACAAAATGAAATTCAACAGAGAGAAGTGTAAGGTCCTACACTGAGGTAGAAAAAATGGAATACAGAAATATAGGATGGGGGACATGTGGCTGGATAGCAGTACCGTATGTGTGAAAGGGATCTAGGAGTCTTCATAGACCACAAGCTGAGCATGAGTCAGCAGTGTGATGCGGCAGCCAAGAAAGCCAATGCAATTCTCGGCTGCATCAATAGGAGTATGGTGTCTAGATTGAGGGAGGTACTGGTACCAGTCTGCTCTGCTTTGGTTAGACCTCATCTTGAATACTGTGTCCAGTTCTGGGCACCCCAATTCAAGAAGGATATTGACAAGCTGGAGCAAGTCCAGAGGAGGGCGACCAAAATGGTGAGAGGCCTGGAAGACATGCCCTATGAGGATAGACTTAGAGAGCTGGGGATGTTTAGTTTGCAGAAGAGAAGGTTAAGAGGGTACATGATAGCCATGTTTTAATATTTGAAGGGATGCCATGTAGAGGAAGGAGAGGGCTTGTTTTCTGCTGCTCCAGAGACCAGGACAAGGAGCAATGGATTCAAGCTGCAGGAAAGGAGATTCCACCTGAACCTCAGGAAGAACTTCCTGACAGTCAGGGCTGTCCGGCAGTGGAATCTGCTGCCTCGGAGTGTAGTGGAGTCTCCTTCCTTGGAGGTTTTTAAGCAGAGGCTGGATGGCCATCTGTCGGAAGTGCTTTGAGGGTGTTCCTGCATGGCAGTGGGTTGGACTGGATGGCCTGTGTGGTCTCTTCCAACTCTAGATTTCTATGATTCTATGATTCTATGAATTATCTGTGTCTGTTTTAATTTTTCTGAAGAGAAAGCAATGTGTTCTCAGACAACTCTTATTAAATTGAATGAAAAACATTCACTGGTGGATTGTGCCCCAATTCAGTAGCAGCAAAGAAGAGAGTTAAATTTACCAGGACTTTCTACTATGCAGACCCCTTCAGATAAACTGGGGAGGATCACTCCTCCTTGCTGTGCCTATTTTTCCTCTTCAGACATAACTCTTCTAATTTGCTGCTGAATCAAATCCAAACAAACAGAATGATATCCATGAAAACTGTCCCTCCCCCTGTATCAGTCAGGGTGACACAAAAAAAGGCTGATCTACTGCTGACATCCTGAGTTAATTAGATTTTAAAAGAACATGATAAAAGCTATATATAAAGATGTCACCTGCCACCCACTGGCAGTCTAGACCTTCACAGATCTTTTGAAGCCCTTCTTAAAGGCTTCAGTTTTCCAAGAAACCATTTCTTTTGATTTTATGTTCTACTTGACTTGAATGACATACTGAGTGTCACAACTCATGTCAGGGTGATGTTGGTTTACAAAAGCAACTGGAAACAACATGGAAAAGTCAGCCAAGTTCCTTTTCAAACTGATGCTGATAGGAAAATGAGGCAGTTTGACTCTAAGTACATCTAAGGGAAAATGTCTAACAAGGAAGACAGACAGTATTAGCTCATTTGTTCCTTACAACTGTAAAACCCTGGTGGAATTGGCCATGTTCAGCTTTTGCATTTTATCGACTGCATTTTGTCCAAGGCAAGAGCGTATGTGTATACTCTCCGCTAATCATTAAAATCCTTGAACAGATTTATTTGGCCAGTTGAGACGCTGTCTGACTTGGATGTACCTTTTCCTAGATTTTGGAATGTAAATCTTCATGTATTTTGTTTTCACATGGAAAAATGAATAACTGAATTGAATTTCTTCCTTCTCTGGAAGAATACAAAGGTTTTCATATTGTATGAACTGTGCAGTTCCTGGAGAAAACACATGTCTCTTATGCAAAAGGTAATATTTTTGTGCAGACATCAGTGTTCCTTGTGCAAAAAGAAAGCTTTTGCACAGAAAAAACATTTTATGTCCCAAAACATATTTTCTGTGCATAAAAACTAATTTTTGAAAAAAAAATTCAGCCCAGTAGAGCCCCACGTGTGAAGAATCTCATGGCTGTCCTCTTTTTCCTTGGTGGGGTGTCCTGAATGTCAAGAAACCATTTTTTCCATGAAGAATGAAAATATTAGCAAGTATTTTTCACATTGCTGTTCCTATCATTCTACCCAATAACTAAGACCTGGTCAGAAGTGCTCCCTTTAGGGACCCAAAGAGCTGCTCAGAGTCCCCTAGGAGTAGAGCCTTTTACGTATCTGCTTTCATTTTGCAGAATCCCCTGCTATTTGTGATTAGATATGCACCCATACTTGTTGGGTTTCAATCCCTTTATTTTTTTTTCAAATAGGTATTTCCTGGCTAGTAAATGCCCGTTATTATTTCACTGACAACTTGATTTTAATTGTTTTTATTGTAATTTTCCGCATTTCCTTCCTTTAATCCATTGTAAACTATTCTAAGAGCCAGCATAGTATAGCAGTTTGGGTATCTAGGACTCCAGGAGACCAAAGTTTGAATCTCTGCTCACCCATGAAAAAACACTGTGTGATCTTGTGCAACTCACACTCTCTCAGCCTCAAAGGAAGTCAGTGGCAAACCCCTTCTGAACAAATTTTGCCAGGAAAACCCTGTGATATCTTTGCCTTAAGACCATCAAAAGTAAGAAATGACTTGATGGTACACAACAACAAACTATTCCAAAATCCAAGCAATGCTACAGGAAGGCATTCAGAATGTAGCATCTGGCTGGCCCAATACAGAGCCCTCTTGGTCTCTAGCAACTGAGGCTGGACGGCTGAAGCATGTAGCAATTGGCACGATATGAACAGCAGAGCTTTACTTCCCACTTCAAGCAGTGGGAGATTAAAGCTGTGTAGGTAAGACATAGACATCCACTCTTTTACTAGATCAGAACTTTCTGAATTCTATTATACCAGACTAACCTTCAACAACAGTGAACAACTTTTTTGAGGATTGCACACATCACAAGATTAGCACACAAGATGGTGAAATCTCTCATGTAGTTTTATACTTCTCTCTGTTACATACTGTTGCCCAAGGGTGTAGCTATTCAGGGTTCTGGGCATTGCCCTGCAAAATTAAAAATCTGGCCACCTAATGAAATTTTCCTTCAGTCCCCACATTACTGGTATTACTGTAATTTAAAACTTCAGATAACTATTTAGAAATACAGTTTCGGCATTCAAAGAAAAGAGGCAAGAAGAATTATCAAGAAATGTGAACACGACTTGCTGACCAACCATGGAAGACCAGACCAGACCAGACATAGAGAACTGGGTTGAATAAGAGTCACTTTATTTAACCTAGAACCTACTTAAATTGCATTGAACCTGGAAAGGAGCAAGAGGGAGGAGCACTGTAGTATGCAATCAACTGAGGCAGGTGTTGCTCCATGACTTCTTCCCCTGGGTGAACCACCAGAGCCCCGATCAGATCACAGTAACTGGGTTGCTCAATGTCTGCCCATCTACCAGAAAGCATACCCAGGACCCTTCCAGGTTGAAGGATTTAAGTGAGGCAAAGATCCCAGGCACAAGAGTCACCCTTCCCACCCCCAGGTCCCAGGACCTAAAGAGGCAGTGCCAGAGACCTCTCCTTCACCGAAAGGATGCCAAGGTATTCACTGTAACTCTTAGTTTCTGCCCCTACTATCTGCCATGTAGCCACCTACATTTAGAGACAGCAACCAAAGCCAGTTGTCACAGTCCCATAGATACAGTGTAGGGTAGGATAAAAAAAAGACAAGTAAAAGGGGTAAAAATTCCTACCTGATTCTGAAGCAAACAACAAAGTTCATACTTTATTGGAGGTGGGAGAATGGGTTGAAGCATCATCCAAAGTGGAAGGAAAGTGGGTTAGCAGAGCTTATAAACTCTCTAGATCCATGGTTCTTAACCTTTTCTTTACCAGAGACCCCATTTAAACATTTTTGTTGCCACAGACCCCCAAGACTTAACTTAAGATTTAAAACTCTAAAGTACATCATATATTTAGAATTGCTTGTCAAGGGTCTTTAGACTGAGAGAGAAGGGAGAAATAAGTAAGTGTACACTTCCCTGAGAGGCACTGGAGGGGCAGGAAAGACTTTTCTCCCTCTTCTTCCCACTAGTTTAATGCTGGAGTGGATTGAACAGCAATGCGTAGGTCAAGCCAACCAGCTGGCATTTGATCTTCTCTCTCCCTCCCCTCTTTTCCAGCCATCCAGTCTATCAGAAACTCTCAAGCACACACACTCTTTTTATTTCCTTTTCTACCAGCAGGAGAGGAAACCAAGATGGACAAAGGAGGGAGAGAGAGAAAAAGGCAAAACAAAAAAAAAGTGGGGAGTGTTTGAGCATTTCTAATAGTAAATTGGACTGCTATCTGTTATAAATGTTAGGGGAGAGACAGAGAGAGGGAGAGGGAGAGGGGGAGAGAGAGAGAGAGAGAGGGCAAACACTGAGTGGCTGGCTAAATGTCAGCTCCATTGTCAGTCAGCTGCTGACTCCGATTCCTCCCCACAGAAGAACAATCATGTGACAGACAATTTGCAGGCCCAGCCAGCCAGCCTGCCTCCACCCTTCAGCCTTGGTTCCTGTCATGCCAGCACTCTGTTGCAGAGGAGGAGACAGGCTGAGCAGCCTCCAGGTCCTTCACAGACCCCTTGTGAGCGTATCAGGGACCCCTGGGGATCTTCAGACCCCTGCTTAAGAATCACGGCTCTAGACAATTGTTTCCATTGCCAAAGCCCTCTTAATGTCAAGAAGTTCCTTCTAATATTCACAATAACTAAAAACCATTAAACCTAGTTCTACCCTGAGGCAGGAGAGAACAAGCCTATACCCTCCTCTTTGTGGCATCCCTTAAGGTATTTAAATAAAGTGATCATGTCACCCTCCGTCATCTATTCATCAAGCTGAACATGCCCAGCTCCTGCAACCTCTCCTGTGTTTTGTTCTCCATCCCTTATATAGTCCTTTTTGCCCTTCTCTGAACTTGCTCCAACTTGTCTATCTCTTTCTTAAAATGTGTCACCCAGAACTGAACATAGGACTCCAAATAAGGCCTAACCCACACAGAATGTAGGGGGACAATTACTTCCGTTGACTTGGAAACTATGCTTCTATTAATGCAAACTAAGATAGCATTTGCCTTTTTTGCTGTACCATCACACTGCTGGTTTACATTCAATTTATCATCAACAACAACAATCCCAAGGTCATTTTCATGTAGTACTGCTGAGTTAAGCATCCCCCATCCTATACCTGTGCATTTGGTTTTAAGACCTAAATGTAGAATTCTGCATTTGTCTCTGTTGAATTTCATTTTTTTAAATTTCAACCCAGTTTTCTAATTTATCAAGGTCTTTTTTAATTTTCTCCTTATCTTCCACTGTCTTAGCTACCCCTCCCAGTTTTGTATCATCTGTAAATTTGATAAGGATTCCCTCCACCCCACTGTCTAAATCATTGATAAAAATATTGAAGCACATCAGCACCAGGACAGAATCCTGGGGCATTCCACTTGAGACCTCCTTCCAATCTGAAGCACAGCTACTGATGGCAACATTTTGAACATGGTTTTCCAATCAATTATAGGTCCATCTGATCATGTTTCCACCTATTCCATCTTTACTCAGTTTGCTTATCAAATATCATGGAGGACCTTATCACATTCTTTGTTGAAATCCAGATAAATAACATCCAAGCATTCCCACCATCTACTAAACTAGTGACAAGGCTGAAAAAAAGATATAAGTTTAGTTTTAGCAGGATTTGTTCTTGACAAACTGATTCTGGCTCCTACTACATTGTCATCAAGACACTTGCAAACAGATTCCTATATAATCCATTCTAATCCATCCATTCCTGCCACTGAGATCAGGCCAACTGGTCTGTAATTTCCTGGATATTCTTTTTTGCCTTTTTTAATTGATCATAAGAGCAAAAGCAAACAACCCTGTGAAGGCAGCCAACATAGTTCCAGCTTTCTCAGCTAGAAAGGAAAAAAAAAGTACCCAGAAACTTGACTGAGTCCTGCTTAGCCTCCTTGTATACCATAGTTGGAATACAAAAGAAAAAGAGAGGCACATTTTGTTGTATTGAAAAAGTCCCAACACTTTGATGAAATTGGGTTAAGTTGGTAGAGTTGTTGCTGTTTGTAATGTTTCCTTTTTATCATTGTAAAGAGGGGCTATTATTTACTTTTTGCATGCAAATGCCATCACTGTGTGTTTGCTTAAGAGAAATAATGGTAAAGTTCCCAGCAGTGTTGGATTTTGACTCTCTTTCACAACACAATCTTGATCCCTACACATTTGCTTGGGACCATAAAAGGGAACCACTACTAAATCTTCAGGCTTGGAGGCACAGGGGACATAAATGGGCTGTGTGGCCTCCAGAATTCCACGGGAGGTAATTGCACCCTCCCAGATTTGTTTTATGCAATGGACCCAGATGTCTACTTGGAGATACTGCAAGAGAGGCATTGCAGTGGGGGTGAAACTGGGCAGGGATTAGCAATTGTTCAGTGGCCTTACAACAGAACTACTTGCATATGTTCAGGGAAAACATGTGCCATTCCCTTGAGGTGTACTCAGAGACCTAAATCAGAGCTTGGAAAAATCAGCTTAGGAACATTTGCCAGAAACAGCAAAAGAAAGACCCTATTTTTCTTCTTCATTATTTTTAGCCTTCCCTATAGCAAAGAGTTTGGCTTAGTCATCTAGTTTACTCAACTCTTCCTTGCCTCCAGGTACTTATGATATGAATCACCCTGTGCACTTTTAGGTCCAAATCCAATTGCTAGACCCAACTAGACTGACTTATTAAATCAATTGCTGAGTGGTAAGCAGTCACTTTTATAAATCCCATTGCTTCAATAGGTTATTTGTACTGGCAGTGGTATTTAAACCCTATATTTCTGTGTATGTAATGTTACAATCTGGATTGCATTATGCAAGTGATCAGAGCAGAAGGAGTGTCACTATCTCGTGTGACTATGTGTAAGGTTAAGTGCATGTGGCTTTCATTCTGGTCACAGTGTTATGACCACATTAAAAAATTATCACATTTCTCTTTTGTTTTGGAGTTGCTTTAAAAAAAAAAATTAAAAGCCTGTATTAGTTATTAAATTCATTACCTCTCTTATAAAAGGAATTGGCCACCATGATATATGGAAGCTACTGTTGTGATATAGCAGTAGTATTTGTTGATTTCTTAAACATGATTACAACACAGGCAGTGTTTGCCCTATAAGTCCTCCTTTCCTGTCCTCTTGGAGTTGAATCCATTCATCTCATTTCCTGTGAGGCTTAAGCATTCTGAAGGATTTCAAAAGATTTCTGTTATCTTTAGCTAATATTACGGTTCTCTTAAGCAACAGCTTCAAACTCTAGTACAGAATCCTAGTTAAGAGGGTTAATAGTTTAGAAATTGGGCTAGTATAATGCTTAACTGAGAACCAGCATGGTGCAGTAGTTTGAGCCTTGGACTATATCCCCGGAGACCAGGGTTCGATTCCCACCTCAGCCATGGAAATCCACTGGGTGACCTTGGGCATTCCTTACACGCTCAGCCCCATGAAATGTTTGTCTTAGGGTCACCATAAGGTGACCCTTCCACCATAAATTGGAAATGACTTGAAGGCATGCAACAACAACAACTGTTTAACTGCAGCTAAAAATGAAGAAGAGGGAGATGGAATTGGGCATGGGGTACCATTCCATGCCTCTATGCTGGTCTCTTCATCACTAGTCAGAGATTATAGTATTTCATTGCCCCTAGTCTGACAATAAAGACAATGACAGTTTTAGGTCTCATAAGAACCCAAACTAGAAATGAGAATCGAAGCAAGTGCAAGATAAGAAAGAATAAGTCTGGGCACAACAGGAACTATGTTCACATTCAGTGAATATATGGAGGTCCTCTGAATCAAAATAATGTAACATTTTCTACTTAAAAGGAATATGAATGGAAATAGAAACTAGAACAGACAATATTAAGTTCAGGGAGTCTTTATAGTACAGATCAGAAACTGAAGCAGAACATGAAACATATTTTTTTAAGTTTATGCATTTTTGCTACTCCTACCCTGCTCAAAACCCACCCTACTCATTTCTTTATGGTTAATATGTTTGTAAAGTTATTTATGTGTAACTTTTTAATTATTTTAAATTGCTTTTTAAAATGTTAAAAATATGAAACTAAAAAAAAAATAGAAAAAGTAGGCAGAAGCAGAGGAAAATAGGAGCAAACAGGTATAGAGTATAGGTATAGAGTACAGAGTATAGCAATCTATTTTAATTGAATGACTATTTGTTTTGGAGTTTACACTTGAAAAAGTGAACAGAGTATGTAGAATCTTACCATCAACATCCAGCGAGACAATGTCTTGGGTATCTTCAATTCCATACATGACATCACAGCGGTAAACTCCACTATCACTTGCCCGCAATTTCTCCATAGTCAATGAGGCATCTCCAACTTCTTCTGGGCGGCTTGGAACTGACACTCTTCCTTTATAGCCTTGTCCTATCTTGATATTCCCATTTTGGGCCACCAAAACTGTGGTTTCTCTTAAGTCTTTTTCACTTATGTCCTGTTCAATTTTTGACCATTTAATCCGGAGAAATTCACTGGTGTTGTGATAGCTGGGTGGCAAAGTAGGTAGAGTTGAAAAGAAGCATGGAAGAATGGCACCTCCAGCCAGTGAACCCTTCACTGGTGGACTTTTTTCCACTTTAACTGGAAAAGAAGACATTGTATTAGTGAAGCAGTAAAAGTTAGTCTACATGAAATCCTCAGAAGCAACAATACCTTTTCTATTAATGCAGCTCATTGTTCAGCCAGCATTGAAGCTGCCTGATAAAATGCAAGAAAGCATTTTGTGGTGTCCTAGTTAGAACTGTAAACCCAGGTTCCTTCACTAATCTTAAAAAAATAAATGTAAGATTATGAAAGTTTCAGCACTGTACATATTCCTCTCTCTCAAATCAAAGTTTTGCTAGGACTTGACAAACTGTGGTAAGCATTCAAACATGCTTGGGGTAGAATGTACGGCTATCTTAACATAGCTCATCATATATGATGACATGCCTCTCTCTGTCTCATACTACAATTCCTAGAATTTTTTTATCAACATGTATGTGCTTTCTCCCTATAACTTCCTTCACTTCGATAAAACAGACTAGGTCAGCAGTTTACTGCTCAGAACGTTGCTTGTTTTGTTCTAATACTTCTGAGTGGTTCCATCAAATCTCCCAAGCTCTAAAAACAACAAATAAACATACAAGGGAAACAAGTCTGTATAAATATCTGCAAGCATGCTCCATAGCTGAGATGGGCATTCTTGATGCTCGAGATGTTTTCTACCCCAACTTCCAAAAGTACCAGTCATCATGTGCAATATTCAAAACATTTGGAGGACCAAAGATTTACCAAGCTTGTTCGTAATGGCTATCAGTTTCCATGTCAGCAGAGCACAGAATCCATTCTAGGTTTAAGGTTGAACTTTACAAGAACTATCCAAAGTGCTGAAACCTTTTCTCAAAATCAAATTCAGACCAAAACTGGGAACAAGTTCACCATTCCACTGACTTGAAAGCCAGTATCTGTCTCTGCTTTTTTCTACAATTCAGCTTCATTTCCCCTCACTGCAGCCTTGGGCTTTCAGTCCAGAATGGGCTTTCGGTCCAGTTTCACGCATGAGTAAAGTAAATCCTTCTTCCTCTCCAAGCTTGAGCCCTGTTGATCATACAGGTTGTGAAGAAAATTTGGTTCAAGCAAGTGAGGCAGATACCAGTTATGACCTCAACCTTTTAATCAATTAGCTCTACAGAGAATGCTGTTGAGCATGATTTGATTTGATTTCAGAAAAATAACTTAGCCATTCTAAGGAAACAGCTACCTTTCTTTTCTTTCTGTACATATATGTCTATGTGTCTGTGTGCTTATGCTCTGCAGGCAGCTATTTATTCCCTTTTAATTATTTCCCTTCCACCTTCAGGGTTTACTATATCTCTGAAATAAAATATATCTCAGCATTTTTGAGGGTGGAGAGGAGGAAGAAGAAGGGGAAATTAAATAAGCAATAAAGCTTATGTATAGTGCCTGCTTGATTAAAGGACTTGATTAAAGGATTAAAGGAGTTTAGTGTATCTCCAGCTGCAAGCATTTTACAGTAAAATGTTCCCATCCAACAATATAATGTCTTTAAGGCCAATGCTGGCTACTGTTCATCAAACCTGCCTACAGCATGTCTGGAGACTGAATTTTATATTTGCAAACCTTGTATGCCAACCCTTAATCCCTCATTAAGTTATTCAATGTGGCTTGACAATCTTGGATCCAAAAGCAAGCTCTGCCTTTACTCCCACATCAGTCTCTCTCTCTACTCTCTGTTCAAAAACAATGAATGTATTAATTCAAAACAACACAAAAGCATAATAGCTGGAAACTGCTACTAAGTATCAATAGTTCAAAGCAAGAAATGTGTGCTGTTTATGCGTTAAAGTTACTCCACTATTTCAATATCAGTTGTTTTAAACTGATTTTTATTTACATCAATACAGAAGAGAACAGGAAAATATCTTTCACTGTACTGATATATATGAGTTAGAATGAAGAAAAGGAAACATGAAGGGATGGATCTGACAATGTATACTATTTTCTCATTCAGAAAAAGGGAAACAGAAACAGTGGAGGGGGCAGGAACAACAAACTACTCTTTGCATGTTTTATGTTTAACATGTTTGGTTCTAGAAGGTTTCAACAGAAATATGGCCCTCAAATCTCAGTGTTGCAATACATTCAAATCTATTGCTCCATTTTAAACAGAAAGGGACAACAGGAATGTTTGACAACTTAAACTATATGTGCTCAAAGAACCTCAATGTACACAGACTAATCCTATGCCTGACATGAGGTATAAGCCATATTCTCTGCCTACAGCAGAAAAGCTTCCTTGCCATCTTTCTGTTCCTCTCCTTTGGGAAAGTACTCCATGTGTCTAATGTAGGACATGCATAGGGATCCTCCATGAGGTCTAACATCCCCAGTACCTTGGAGGATCTCTACATACAGTACAACTATAGACTCCTTGAAGGGACTTTTAAAACGGTGCTGTTTTGCTTTAATTGTAATCCTTACAGTGGCTCCTCCACTTTCATGAGGGTTTGGGGCACAGAACCCTCACAAAAGTGAAAAAACCACAAACAACTCCTCCCTCTGACCCCCCTCCCATTCCCTTGCCTTTTGTCTTGGCATGAATTCTCCGTGTCTGTGCCAGAGGGGGAGTTCTGGAGGGGAGAACAAAGGTTCACATGAGCCTTTCCCCTCCCATTCTCTTCCCTTTTGCCTCAGCATGAGTTCTCAGCACCACGGCTAAAGGCAAGGGAATGGGAGGGGGAGCTCCAGTGGGAAGAAGAAAGGTTCACGCAAGCCTCCCCCTTCCCATTCCCATGCCTTTTGCCTCAGTGCAAGTTCTCAGCACTGGAGACTAAGACAAGGGTATGGGGAGGGGGAGCTCTGGAGAAGAGAACGATGACTTGCAAATACCTTTCCCCCACCATTCCCTTGCCTTTTACATTGGCACAAGTTCTCTATGCTGGTGCCAGAGGCAAGGGAATGGGAGAGGGAGCTCTAGAGGAGAGAAGGAAGGTGCACATATGCCTCCCCCCACCCCAATTTCCTTGACTTTTGTCCAGGCACTTGCCTTTCTTCTCTGCACCCAGCAAAATGCAAGGAAATTGGAGGAGGAGAATGGGGGACACACACAGTTGCCTCGCAAATAATCAAATTCATGAAGGTCAAACCTGCGAATATGGAGGAAGGACTGTAATACAACTGTTTTGCAGCTGATTTGTCACATCTGAATTGTATGTTTTAAAATGTGTTCAGCATTGTTAATAGTGTAATTCTCTTTTAATGTTGATGTTATGTGGTTTTTAATTACATTATATTTTAATTTGTAAGCTCACTTGAGTTTAGGTTTTAGAGGAAAATTAGTATGGTAACAACAATGACACTGACAATGACAGGAATAATAATACACAGCCAAACATGTGGATGATGGGGCAACTATTTTAGGATTCTACTACTTATAATAACATATATATCTCAGTGTAGTTTTTGCTGAAGAATGATTTTTGTTCTAACCTAGAAATTAATGAGCTCAAACCTATTACCAGGAATTTTGAAGAAAAAGGGCAGAGCAAATACTGACTTGTGATATTTTTGCTCCTTCTCAAGAAAGTAATTTCCTATAGATTTGGGAATGTCTTTTGTCCCTTATGCTGAATCAGTCTTTTTAAATTGTTTGTTTGTTTGTTTAATTATTTGCTTGCTTAGCCTTGTACAGGTACTATGGAATTTGTCTGGAAATCAAAATTAACATGCCTAAAAGATATATTTGGCTTAGATCTAGTTGTCATCTCTCCCATGTGGAGTGGAGCAGAGAGGGAGAAATATTCCCTTCTTATTTATTTACTTTTTGCATTGATCAATGTCTTTGAACAAGAAAGTCTTAGGCAAGTAGTGGAAAATCGGTCAAATTGGTTTTCAGCCAATGCAGTATCAATACCACTTAACCTTTTACAGAGATACCAGGGAATGGAAATATTAGGGATAGTTCATATGAGTGACATCAGATTAAGGCTTTGTAAAAACATGTGTTCACTCTCATAAATAAGTAACATGTCTGAAGATATGTGAAAATGTACTATCGTCTCTGATATAGATATTATCTCTGATCTAAGAGTAATTGAAAACAAGGCTTTTATTGTCCTTGCTTCTGCATGGCATTTGGTGGGGGGGACTAATCCAGATGGCTTCCTCGTTCATTTGTAATGTCCATCTGTTTCCACACCACTTTTTCTTTCTTACATACAATTTGTTAAGAAGGAAAACAATATATTTTATTAATCATTCTAAGAGTCATCCATTTGGCTAACCCTCAGGCATGAAACTGGGTCTGATCTTGAAATCTAAGCAGGTTCAGCCCTGGTTAGTACTTGGATAGAAGACCACTAATAAATTGCAGAGGAAGGAACTGGTAAAACCACTTCTGAATATTCCTTGTACTGTGGAAACACTATGAAATTCATGGGGCTGCCACAGGCTGACAGGCAACCTGAAGGCATGCACATGCACAGACACACACACACACACAATAAATCTAAAGCTGCTTCAAAACTCTTGCCAGGCAAAGGTCATGTCTGAACAAAATACTGGTAGAGCATGGAAAAAACTAGTGGTTTGGATTACCATTTCTAGCATCCCAGGGGAATTCTGGGAACTATAGTCCAAAAGCCCTAACTTTTCCAAGCTTAGCATGAAGGCCATTCCAAAATCTTTTCTGGAAGGAAGTAGTACCAGTAGGGCCAATGAGAGTAGACCAAATCATACAACGTCAAGAACATACAGGAAAATAACACTGCATGAACTATTTCATGCTCTTTCTATAGGGGCCCAGAAGTGAAGTTCCTTTTGAGAGGAAGAAAAGAAGAATAGCTAGTTTCACGGTAGCTGAACAACTCAGATAAAATTAAGAGTATAGAAGGAACATTTCTTCAATCTAGAAAAAAGGAAACTTTGAGAAAATGGAGAAAAAGATGCATTTCTTCCTCCCATTCATCCATGGTGGGATATCTTCCTACTCACATATGGTTGGTCACTATATGCTGGAATGAATAAGCCTGCAGTATTACTTCAACATGGCTCTTCTTATGTCATTAATGACAAAGACAATCTTACAACATGAAACACACCTATAACCCTTGCACAAATTCCCCCATTGACTCTGATTGTTGTCAAGGTTCCAGATATGGCTGGATGAGTTTCCTCCACCCATAAGAAATGGTCCATGGTGGGTGGGGGAGAAAAAGGGCCTTTCTACACTACACTGTTATAGTGCTATTATTCCACTTTCAACTTCCTGTGGAATCCTGGGGTTTGCAGTTTAGGGAGGGCCATTTAGAGTTCTCAGCCGCAGAGCTCTTTGGCCTCAGTAAACTACAAACCCCAGAATTCCACCCAATGTTGCAAGTGGAATAATAACACTATAAGAATGTAGTGCGGAAAGGCCCAAAGCCTTTGCATGTGAAAGAAAATTCCCACTTGAAGAGGTCTCATTGAAGAACAAAGGGAAAGCAGAGAGCTTATTGTTGCTTATGTTGTAAAAGAGATCTTGGGATGCAAAGAGGAGCAAGAGAACATGATCTATGGAGCATGAGGCAGGAATGAACACTGCCCTTACTGGTGTTGCTCTCACTAGAGGACACTCCTCTAAGGTCAATACCATTCCTATCAGAGAAAGGGGGAGGAGCAATCTATCACAGGATCTCAGTCTTTTGCTGCTGTGAAAATGTACAACACTACAACTTATGCCTGTTAGGGTGAGGCAGAAATGTTCACAAATTATCCATAAAGAAATCATACAGGAAGGGGATAGTAATTCATTTAATTTTATTTTGATGTATCATTGAACCTTACCAAGTCCAAGATATTTTGCTGCCTGAGGCAAAACATAAGGTAATATCCCCATTCTCATTTCACATTCAGAAGTCAACCAGTGGATCAGTCTAACTTTAATAGCAGCAATGGAATAGCATCCTGTGCTGCACTTGAGGCAATAGACAACTTTAGGAGAGACAGAGACAGGCCAAGTGACATTTACTATTCTCCAACAATGCCATCTTCCAATAATGGAGAACAACTAATGTTGCCAACACTGCTGCCCCAACCCTGCATCTGCTGTCATTGCCTCAATCTACCTAACAGTAGGGCTATTCCTGAATTTTATCAAATCATAGCTACAAATATGGCAGTGTTTTGTAAACATGCATAACCTAATATTCAAATTATAAAAGACACCATAACACAGAATCTTGGGATATACACGTGTGTGTTTTTATACACACACACACACACACAATGTATGCTTATCGATGAAATTATTTTCTGTTATTTATTTACTAACACTCCAGCATAGACTAATAATGAAATGTTCATGCAACAGTTTTCTAATTGTTTAGCTATGAATTCTCTCCCATCATCGGGGAAGCTTGAGGGTCCCACATTTCCATTAAAGTGCATAGACAGAACATACTGCAGAATATTCACCTCTTGAACATGTGGTAATAGTCCTCCACTGAAAGAGCTAACATATCCAGTTGCTAGGCAGTTATAATGGCTGTTGAGCTGTTTAATTAATTTAAAGGGAGATGGTTATATAGGCAGGGAGCCTAGAGAGAAGCTATAAATTCTACACCCCACTTCCTGGAGCTCAGAGCCAGAACCTTCCTCTTTGTGAGATTCTACCTTCAATAAAATCTGTTCTCTTTTTTGACCTTAATCAGAATTCCAGCTTTCTCTTGTTTGCTGGACCCAGACTCCAGCCCTCTGGGTTCAAAGCCTCTACTGTAAAACCTCATCTTTCTATCAATGGCAAAGTCATCCTTTGATTTCTGAAGCTGTCCTAAGATGAAACATTTGTCCTGGGCTTGAAAAGAAACAAAGATTTCCCTAGAAACTGCTGTGTGACTTTTGCTGTGACCTTAGTAGAATCACACTTCAGTTTTGTTTTTTTGTTTTTTTCCATCTTAAACAGTATATTGCACTCAGAATAATGGTGATCCAAAAAGCCTATAACATGGGCCAAAAATCCAATGTCATTGGCACATGCCTTGTATCCACAAGAAAAGAAAGTCATAAAGTTTCTGCTGCTGCTGCTGCTGCTATGTGAAATACCATGCTGCACTGAACTCTCGTCTGTTTGAAGGGTTTCTCTAAATGACAGCAGAAGCAGGAAGGGACAAGGAGACAAATGGTTCCTCAAGTCATCGTTAGTGGGAACAGTGTCCTAGGTTCATTTATCCTTCATCTGAAGGGCTGTCAGAGGACAGTCATTTATGTGAAGGCATACTTGAGGCTGTCTAGCCCAAATCTGGTTTGAAAATTAAGATCTATCTTTAGTTGGGAAAGTAGGGATACCACCTGAGCAGCAGGCAGGCACACATCGGTCACAGTCTTTCCTGCTGTGGTAAGATGCATTTCTATTTAAATTATAGTATTTTTTTCCCTAAACATTTATTTGTTTATGTTGGCATGTGAAATTTTTTGCCCATCTGTGCTGTTTTCTTTGTATTAAGTTGGTGATGCATTTTTGTTTTATTGGTGGTACGTAAGTGATACCTCACCTACAACCCAGCAACCTTAGCAGTTCTTCACAAAGGCTGAAATCCCTATATGAAACACACCACATCTATGTATAGACTGCCATGTTTGATGAACAACTGTCAGTGTGTCGAGTGTCTCTGGAATCTCATAAGTGAGTGATAAAGGCCATTCCTTTGGATTCATCCCTGATATTTAACAGATCCAACATATGTTTTCACATATGTTCATTCCTCAGAACAGGACTAAACTGAGACATTTTGCTGTCTGAAGTAGTGAAGGAAAGATACATACACACAATTTAGAGTGTATTGTGCCCAAACCTAGCTTTATTATTTCAGCATACTAGCCAGAAAATTCCATAACTATCTCTCTCCATTCCTGCCACTAAAAATACAGTACTAACAATGCAGATTTCATAAAGAAATTCTAATAATTCATTATCTTAGTTGTTCCTTCTTAGTCCTCTCTCTCTCTCTCTCTTACAAAAATCAATTGAGAAAGGTATGAAAATTGTCAAAAATGGTGAGGATACTCCCCCCAAAGTAATGAGGTAGTAATAAGTAAACATGGTTTCATGTACAAAAAAGTACCCATAGTTACGAGCCATCACATTATTTTGTAAAAGAAACATCATTATACCTTCCTTACCCCAAAACCCAATACACGTTACAGGTGATATCCTTACTTGTAGTGCATTACAAACTCTGCCTTATACACACCTAATGGGTCACCAGCTGTTTACCTTAAGGCACGTGCTTTCTTTGCAAGCATTTCATCAAGTGTAAAGCAGCACTTAAGACCACTTTGTTAAGGCATAGATTGCTAAAGCAGATATACAGGAATATTCAGGTCTACCTTGCTGAAACATGCTTGAGGTTTTGACAATGAAGGCAATAAATTGAATCCTAACAAAAACCTTTCTGTTCTACCAGATGGCTTGTGGTCTGACTTAGTACAGTAAAGAGAGGGGGGATATAAACCAGGCATGGTGAGGGATCGGTTACTTTTCAAACTCTGACTGTAAATCATGCGAAACTAGGCAAATGAACATTCCATCTGCAGCAGTTATATTTAGGAGCGTACATACCAAATGTAGTAGCATGAAACACCCACATGTATGCATATGACTATAAAACACATTCATACATGCTTATATTACTTATTCAGACTGACTACTTTTAAAAAAAATTAAGCTAAACAGTCAGTGTTTACAGCTACCCTACAATTAAGTTTTCTAGACATCTCTTGAAACTACAGTAGGCCCTCCACTTTTGTGGATTCAGAACTCACAGATTTGATTATTTATCTGTTATTTTATTGTCTTTATTTTCTCTATTTTTTAAAAAAATTCTTACTTTGCACCTGCCATGGAAAAAATGCATTCTTTATAGAAATATCTAGGTCCTCCAGTGTGAGTCTACGGACCACTTTCACCAAAAGCTGGCCACAGAATCATTCTTGAGGACCTAAGAGATTTCTAGAGGAGTTTTCTTAGGTTTAAGAAAACAGCATTTGTGATTTTTATTTTATTCAAATTGTTTCCATTTTTGCAGGGCTCTTGTACCCCCAATTCCTGTGAAAGTGAAGGGCTCACTGTACTTTCCATAAGTTCTGTGTGTACAGCTGCATACAGGATCTCTGAGTTCAAATTATACCTACAAAGAGATGTAAAGTCATGGGGGAAAAACAGGATTTTGGGGAAAACAATGGAAATTTTTAGAAAAGTAGAAAAGTCAATACTACCCACCACCTTTACAGATTGAAAGTCACTGTGCTAATTTGCTGCTGTTGTTGTTGTGTGTCTTCAAGTCGTTTCCAACTTAGGACTCATGGAGTTTTGTTGGCAAGATTTGTTTAGAGGAGGTTTGCCTTTGCCTTCCTCTGAAGCTGAGATAGGCTGACTTGCCCAAGTCACCCATTGATTTTCTATGGCCAAGTGGGGATTCAAACCCTACACCACGCTGGACCTCTATGTGTAGGAACATACCATTAATTATATATAACTTTATTTGGCATAAAATTATCATGTATGATATTAAAATTGGTTTATTCATAATATAATTAAATTCAACATTTCATTTCATTTTTATTACAAATGGAGCTATCAATCTAAAAACTAGATATTCTTTTTTTTCTTCTTCCAAATATGTGCAGAAAAAGCAACAGAAATCCCTGGTGCCAGCCAAATACAAGTCCTACAATCACCTAGTGACTAAACTATATATTATAATCTAGATCATATACTGACCACAAGAGTTCTATCCTGATGTAGCAATTCAGAAAAGATCTCTATTTGGCTTGGGCTAATTCAGGGGACGCCCAGTTCAGCTTTGGTCCAAATCTAAATTTTTGTGCTTCCCATTGTCTACAACTGGACATTTTGGAAATCTTTTGAAGCCAGTAGTTTTACAGGCCTCCCCAAATATACACAGCAAAAGGTTTCAAGGAATAATTATACTTGGTAACAGAATCCTTTCAATCACTCAAAGCTGCTTTAGAAAGTTGTCTCTTTGAATAGGCTTGCTCCCAGGTGCAGGAATATTGAACTGTAAGGCAACAGACCTTTATACAAAACTTGAGCTACACGAGCCCTCCCAAGAGTTGTGGCCTTCAGAGGTTTTGGACTGATATTCCATATTAGCTGGGGCTGATGGGAGTTCTAGTATATAACATCTGGAAGCTGGGTGAGAGAAGGCTGGGTCTCATCAATATCAATGAAGACAATTTAAATGTACAAAATATAGAAGTTATAGAAGTGTATAATGACACAATGACTGAGCAACCAGATAATGTAAGGTGGCAATCATTACCGCATCCTACGCATCACTCAGGGATAATACTACGGTGATGGGGAAAAAAGGAACCACACACACTAGAATGAAAGAATTCTTTAGGAAAGCAAAAATGATGAAATTGCAACAATATTGTCCCTCTGTGTGTGGTAACATTCCTTTTCTCAAAATAAGCATGTTTTTGTTATTAAACATTTTGAAACTAAAAAACAGATTATATATGTTTCACATTTGAGTAAAAGAAGGTGTCAGGGAGGTTTTGGGAAATTCACACTAACAACAGTAAAGAAGTGTGGTTCTTACACATTCTTTCTCTGTAAGGGGATTTTTCCCTCTCCCATACCATCTCATTATAAGCATTACACCCACTTGCAAATATTTAAATTATTTCACCATTTACGTCACACTCAAATTTAGCCTGTTATTAAAGGTAACACCTTAACTACAAAGAGTGCAAACTGTGATGGAAATCTCCACCTCAAAGCAATATTATAACCTATAAAATCTCCTAACAGCCTAATCCACAAACCCGTTGAATCAATTGAGGAAAAAGAAAGTACAAAATCTCTTACACAGAAATATTCATGTATCTATATGAAAATGCAATCTGTGCAGAGATCATTATATGTGAATATGTGTGTTTTGCCTTATGTACATGTAACCAAATGCATCTGTGTATCTAGTCAAAAGTTGGGCATACATTCTGTTCATGTAGCTGTTTCATAATGGCTGAAATCCTTTATAGGTTTAGCCAGGGTAATCCCACTGAGCACAACTGAAATTGTTTTTAAGTGAACATGACCAGGAATGGCACATAAAAGAATCTTGCAGCACCTTTGAGAATAACTGAGAGAAAGTACTTGCATAAGCTTTCATAGACTTCACTCCATGCACCTGATGAAGTAAACTTAGGCCATTTCCCCACTACACTGCTACAGTGCTATTATTCCACTTTCAACATCCTGTGGAATTATGGAATTTGTAGCTTACTGAGGCCAAAGAGCTCTCTGACTGAGAATTCTAAAGGCCCCTCCCTAAACTGCAAATCCCAGGATTCTACAGGATGTTGAAAGTGGAATAATAGCACTATAACAGTGTAGTGTGGGAATGGCCTTCATTTATAAAAGCTTATGCTACTAAGTTCTTTCTCTCAGTTAGCCTCAAAGATGCTACTACAAGATGCCTTTGCATATTGATCCAGACTAACATGGCTATGTCTTTGACTGCAAATCTAAGGGTTCTCACTTAACTACTGTATTAATCTACTACTGCTCAGTACCACTAGAATACTAGTATTGCAGTGATCTATCATTTTGTACTATAACCTGAGCAGCACTGAACAACCATGCAGGCTGCAGTAGGCTTAGCAATTGATCAGAAGTAATGGGTTTCCTCAGTACACGTGATTTGTAAAAACCAGCAGAATCAGCAGGGTACTATCCAGTGTCCCCTCCACTTTTGCAAGGGTTTGGGAAGCAGAAGCCTCATGAAAGTAGAAGAGCTGCAAATAACTCCCTCCCATGATCCCCCTCCCATTCCCTTCCACCTCCTCCCCATTCTCTTGCCTTTTTCCCAGGCATACTTGCCTTCCTTCTTCATGACCACCAAAACACAAGCAAATGGGAAGAGGAGAATAGGAGCAGAAGGCATGTGCACTCAAGAATGATCATATTTGTAAAAGTCAAACCTGTAAATGTGGAGGGAGCTTGTCTATACTAACTGTAATTCAAAAAAAAAAAAAACTCCTGCTGGAAACATGAACTAGCTGAGCATGAGTGTCCTCTCATTTACTGACTTCATTTAAAGTAGAATGCACACACTGAAAGGACTGCTGTCTCCTATCCTAATAGGTACTCCTATCCCTTTAAAATATGCATGCGGCTACCTAGGAGTCCCCAGGGTGCCCTCATGCCCAAGCATTCCCACACACTCCATTTTTAAAATCCCCTTGTAACTTCCATGGTCTACCAGGGTAATTTTTCCAGCCCATCCCCACAAAGCTGTTTTAAGCACAGTCACTTCCAAACTTGAAAAACTATGCTGAGAAAGAATTCATTTAAACTGCTTCCATGGCTCCTCAAGGGTATAAAAAGGCTTTGTGCTTGTTTGTTTGCTTGTTTAAACGGAGGTATGGGTGGAGGTACAGGCCTTTCAGAGGCAGCAGGGTATGTGTGGCTTTTGGTCTCAGAAGGTTGTCTGCCCCTACTTTAACAGCTGACAGGTTTAACCAATACTGGTCTTTCCCATCATTACAAATAGGCAACTGAAAACAATGTTCTTTTTAAACTTTGGATTGTCAAGCAGACATTAAAGTCACATAGGAGACCTAACAAGCAAACAAACAAACAAAACTAGTGCAAACCTTATGATATAAAAATAGTTTGCCTTCATTTTTGTTTAACTCCCACCAAGAGAAAGAGACCACAAATGAGAACTATTATTCATGGATTAAAATTATAACTTTCAAATCACAGTTCTCAGAGCAGTTGCATATCTCACTGCCAAAAATCAACAGGACAAATTCTCCAGTTCTTTCAGAAGCCAGTTGCAGCAAGCTCACCTTTGTGGAATGCATATGTTACAGCTAAGATCCAGCACATCCATATGATATTTTTTAACATCTTGACCTGCAAACAACAAAAACACAAAATGAGTAAATTGCTTACGTAAATATTTGTAAATATAATATATGTAGATACTTGTAGATATATTGAACTTCGAAACATCAAAAAAATAAGTA
The DNA here is from genome assembly GCA_948474755.1 of Ctenosaura bakeri. Classification (NCBI taxonomy): domain Eukaryota; kingdom Metazoa; phylum Chordata; class Lepidosauria; order Squamata; family Iguanidae; genus Ctenosaura; species Ctenosaura bakeri. The sequence continues at coordinate 45,041 of CAOLHI010004433.1, read as the reverse complement.
GTTATTTACAAGTAAGCAAATAAATAGTTACGGTATTCTGATAAGCATATAGATTTATAAAATCATGGGCTATTTCACAGATTTCATTTTAGTTTTGCAAAGAACATGTCACTGTCCAGACTCCGATGACATTTTGTTAGGTTTTTTTTTACTTATTTGTTTTTTGGTTTTGCAAAATGAATTTCCTTAGCTATGCCCCCGTGTTAATGAGCTGGATACTATCAAACACCATTGCGTCTTCAACATATAATGAATGAATCAGTGAAAATCGATTTTTAAAAAGCTTTCAATCAACAGAAGAGGCACACTTAAGTAATCAGAGCCTGCATGTCTGTCTGTATAAAAACATATGCATAGAAAGAGAGAAGAAGAGTACACAGATGGAAAGTACAATCTCACAAGAGTCCTATTATATAGGATGGAATGCTTCCATGTTACAACTTACATTGCATTATTTTCTTCATCACAGATATTTTAAGATAATGGAGACAGTCCATCCCCATGAAACATATTCAGTAGTAACCATGATGGTCATGCAGCAAAACACAATGAAATCCAAAATCTACAAAACAGCGATACCTTCATTGACCAATTGAAATGCACAAAATATATCATGCAAGTTTTTGAAGTTTAACTGGCTTCTTCATCAGGCAGATGTTAAAAATCTTATATGGGGAGAAAAGTGATAATGCTAGAGTCACAAGCCAACAGTTTGTTACTTTTGCTGTCAGTTAAGCTGATCTGGAGGAATCTTGATGAAGACAGAAGCCACTTCCCTTCCTGGCCATGTGGGGACTAGGAACAATAGACAATAAAGGTAATAAAATGTTAACTTCATCAGCAACAGAAAAGTAACATCCGTCGAGATCGAGGCTGTCCCTATCCTGAATGAAACTAACTGCCCCTTTCTTAGGCACAGAACACTGAATTTCTCAAAAAGTTTCTGTACTGTCACATCTGGTGTTATTAGTAACTCCAGCATCATCACTTTTCTTCTCCTGTATGATTTTGTGCACTTTGGGAATCGGTCACCATAGTTATTCACACTTAGATCCCATTAATCCACTGAAGTAAATTTGGTTAATAACTGGAATGTTTCCAGAGAATGTTTCCAAGCTGAAATGTTTCCAGAGAAGAACAACTAAGTTTCTCAAAGGTCTGGAAACAAAGGCTTATGAGAAATGACTCAGAGAGTTGAGTATGTTTGGCTTGGAGAAGACTGAGAGATGACATGATAGCCATCTTTAAATATCTTGTAACGTAGAAGCTGAAGTTTTCTTAGGCAAGCAATAATCAGAGGTGGTTCTGCCAGTTCCTTCCTTTGAAATATCTACAGTACCTGGTATTCAATGGCAGTCTCCCATCCAAGTACTAAGCAGGACAGATGCTGCTTAGCTTCCAAGTTCAGACAGAATCTGGTGGTTTTAGGTTATTTAGGCCTTCAGCTGACTGTGAAGAGCTGTTCAGCAGTGGAACAGATTGCCTCAGAAACTGGTGGACTCTCTACCTTTGGAGGTATTTAAACAGAGGTTGGATGGACATCTTTCAGGAATGCTTTAGTTGTGTACTCCTGCGTGGCCAGAGGTTGGACAGATGGCCCTGGGGGCCCTTCCAACTCTAAGATTCTGTGATTCTATTATTGTAAGTTATAATAATTTGATCTGATTATCTACCCAGCAGCTATTCCTCTGTACCTTGTTGAATTAGCAGGTCTGTTGCTTTACTGTCACTACATTCTGATACAGGCAACGGATATGTTTTCAATGACACACAGCCATGCAAACCCATAATCCTTCAGGAAATGTTTTCTAGAGCTACTCCCATAGACAGAGGCCTACATTTGTAGGAGGAACACACTAGTTTTCAAGTCTTTACATTTCAAAATGACAACTTACTTGCTACAAAGCTGGAAACCTAATGGCATACAGAATCCAGGGCCATAGTGATGTTTTGAAAGGCACAAGAAAGGGAAAGGAAAAGAATTAACATGGAATATAGCAAATGCCATTTCCGCACTACATTGTATAATGTTATTATTCTATTTTCAACATTCTGTGGAATTCTGAGGTTTGTAGTTTACTGAGGCCAACCTCAGGATTCCATAGGATGTTGAAAGTGGAAAAATAGCACTATAACAATGTAGTGCGGAAATGGCCAAAGGTGGGATGAGGTAAAAAGAACAAAGCAGAAGAGTGAAATAAAGAAAAATAGGCTTCTATCAATTTCTTTCTGTGGACTGGAGTTCAGCAGTGCAGGAATTCTGTGTTCGTGCCCTATTTCTGGTTTTCCTATAGTTATCTGGTTGGCTTCCATGGAAAGAGAATGCTGAACTGGATGGCTCTCCAGTCTGATCTAGTAAGAGTCTTCTCATATTCTTAACGCAGATAGTACAGCACTGGTCAAATATGATGGTTTTCATAGTAATCATAATATGATTTAAGTTGGAGATGATAAGTAATCTACATGCCTCATGGTTATGTTGCATTAGTAATGCAGTGACAGTTTAAGATAAGGAAGGCCTACAAACTAACTGATTCCAGTAAGAAAAGGCCTGGGGCTACATTACCATATTTCTCATAAATGCTGTTTCTTAACACTGGAACTTCAAAAGTTAAACCAATTAACAGCCTTTCCTGTTATCTCCAGACTCCTGTGAGTCAAATATAAATGCATTCCTTCCTACTGGAATAAATCTTTATGTATCTCTCCCTAGATTCTGTATGGATTTCCCAGGCTATGATATTTGGTCTACCCTAAAGTTCTGTAATGCTAGAACTATTCAGGGAGATGAGCTTTTCCTCTTTGTTTATATTTTGTGATAGATCCCATAAAAGTATGTTTTTTTTGTTTTAGACAAAATTGTCTATATGTGCTATAGTCTTTGAATGACTAGCATGGATAGAAATGAAAAAATAGGAAAATTAGCAGGTTCCAAAGGAATTATCTTGTTAGCCAATTGCAACAAATCATCAAGAATGGTGCAGCCAATTTTGAACTAGCAGATTTGTTATAACATGAATTCTTCTGGACTATAGCTCATTTTCTCAGATGGTCTGTCTCTACATTGTAAAAATTCATCCAATAATAAATTTGGGAGAATCAGGACTCTGGGGCACAGACTTCTGATACCTAATAACCATGCCCAATTACTCACCTCAGAACAGAATTATATGTGTTTTTGTGCTGGGTTGCTGCCCAAATTATGTCAAGGTCTCACCATTTGCAGAATTACCTTATATTTTTCTCATCCTTCTCCATATTATTGAGTGTTTCTGGTTGGGAAAGGAGATGGGGAGATACATGACTAGTGTTACAGGTGGAACAAAGAAAAAATAACACAAAGTTGCAATTTTAAGTGACTGTGTTATATACTTGTAGCTTCAGAATTCTGGTGCTTTAGGGTAATTTCTTGCTGTTATATACTGTTTTTTCCCCATTAATGGAGAGCTTTAAAAACTTAGAAAAGCTTTAGTTTTAAGGCAGGAATGGGAAAGGTGGAACTTGCTGAAGACATATGACCCCAATCCCTTCTTTGTTCCCACCATACTCTCCAGACAAAAACACTAAACCTCAGAGCCCATGAAATAGGCATGATTCCCAACTTGTTATCTTTTTAAACTGAGAATTGTTTGCCATTTATCAGCTAACCTGTATTTGTTTGGAGGTTCTTCTCATCACTTTCTGGCTACATGGGCTCTCCAACAGTGAACAACAGTATAGTCCAAACAGATAGATTTAGCATAAACAAGCATTGTTACGTACTGTATTGTACTTTTAGAGTATTTGTGAAAACATGCAGGCAACTTAATGATCTTTTAGGCTTCCAGACATATATACACACATATACATACATTACTCCCCTTGGGGAAGAACACAGATTTCTCATTGTCTAGGCGCATAACTTATATATCTACATTTCTTGTAAGGCATCATACATCCTACCTCATGTTAATACCTCATAGCAAACATAACTATGAGGCAGCCATACAGTCTAATACAGTCTATGTGTCTTCTGTGGATGAAACACACAGATCTCTCTATCATTGATAGGGATCCATTGAAAATAATACTCTTCCATAAGCATTTCTCTATCTACACAACACATATGTATTTACTATAGCCTATTTGATACTGATGGCAGGGGTTCCTTCTCGCTCTCTCATACCAGCACGTTACAGCTATTTATTGACTAGGAACAACATCTGATATTGTAGGAGACAAGCTACCTCTCATCTCACAGGACAGACTTTTGTACTATTTCCAGCATCTGTCCAACTAGAGACAACTACAACTAATCCTTGTTAGTTAACTATTAATTCTCTCCCCTCACTGGTAAATGAGGTTTTGTTGGCCATCTATAGAAGGACACTAAATGACCAATCACTGGTCATCGCTATGCAGACTGGCTGCCAATAACTGGTTGCATCAGCCTGATTGCAAATCATTGCATCAGCCTGATTAACACTATTGTATCAATACAGTGCGTCTTTTCATCTTCTTCTCTAAACTCTCATTTGTTTACTATATTCTCTATTAAACTTTTTCTCATATCATGTTGTTTCAAGTTAGGTGACTGGATTCCCTGAACTAGATAGCAAGCTTGTATTTCTTACACAGATATTTGGCTTTTTATACTACACGGACAAACTTATTTCCTCAACATTTAAGATTTGGGGCTTACATTTTGCAAAAGACATACCAAAATAGTGTTCAACTTGCAACACTCCCCCCCCAAAAAAATTAAAATTGCTCAAAAATTACTCAGAAAACTGTTCCAAATTAGGTTATGTGACAGTTTGCTTGATTTTGGTTCCCTAGCCCCTAGAAAGCACCAGGAGAGCTAATTTTCAGCCAAAAATGAAAGCAAAGATGGCACAACATCACATACCCAGTGGGCTGTACAGTGTGACTTTAGGTCACACTGTGCAGCCCATTGGGTATTTGGAGACAAAGTTGGTCCCTGTCCTTACCAAAGTTGCTGACCATTGTTTTATGATACACGTAGTCATAGCAATTCTTTGGCCGTGAAATATTATCCTAATAGAAAATGATTTGGCATGTACACTGATATTATTTTGAGTACCAGGGTAGGACTTTTCTGATCTTGGTGGCACAGTGGTAAAATGCTAGTACTGCAACCACAAGGTTGTGAGTTCGATCCTGCCGGGCTCCAAGGTTGACTCAGCCTTCCATTCTTCCGCAGGTCGGTAAAATGAGTACCCAGCTTGTTGGGGGCAATTAGCTAAAAAATACATTGTAAACCGCTTAGATAACACTCAGTTGATAAGCGGTATAGAAACAAATGCTATTGCTATATTGTATCTTATCATCCACTTGGTTTTTTGTGTCCATGTTAATTTTTATGCTTATTAGTGCTATATTTACTCATTATATATTGTGCTACCATTTTACTGCAATCTTTTTCCGTTATGACAGGACTGTGTTTCAAATTATACTACACAAAACCTTCAGAAATCTATTTTATGAGATGTTTACTATATTAAATAAAGGCTATTTCCACACTAGACTGTTATAGCGCTATTATTCCACTTGCAACATCCTATGGAATCCTGGGGTTTGCAGTTTAGTGAGAGGACAGTTGGATTCCACAGAATGTTGCAAGTGGAATAACAGCGCTATAACAGTCTAGTGAGGAAATGGCCAAAGACTCCTAATGCTGAGATAAGCAATTGCTCTTTTCTCCCAATACAGGATGCTCCTATTATTGACCTAGCTCAGAATTGTCTACGTTAGACGAGTGCTGGTTCTTTTCTGGTGATCTTTCAGACCTGATCAATATTTAGTAGTGGCTGACGCACTGTCCAGAGCATTCAACAAAATACAGGCAAACGGGGAGACAAACTTTGACACAATTCATATCAATCTACTTTTACAAAATTTGCCAGTATCTACAAGAGCATGAACTGAGAGAAAGCTCAAGTCAGGATGATAACTTCCAGTTAGTCATAAGGGTCATGTCAGCCATATGGGCCATGTGGGCCAGTCTGGTTAGCACCAAGAACACCAAGTCTATATTATAATTATAGGGTTCAGCTCACTGTAGTTGATGAAGTAGCACAGATTATGAGTAAAGAAATAGCCAGTCACCCTGAAATAGTTACTTCTCAAAATGTAATAGCTCACTTGGGATCCACATTTTCCAGGCATGAGATACTGCAGTCTTTGGTTTAATAATGGCCTTCAATTAAAATTATTTTGAATTTAAGACGCTATCTATGCGATATGATTTTATTCCTATTAAACACTTGAAAGTTCTCCAGGGTGGCAGAAAGAGGAATGAAGATTTCAGATTGTTCTTGAAAAAAGCCTAGGATTCAAATGTGAATCTTTTCTTGGCACTCCTCAATTGCAGGACGGTATCACTAGAAATTGGAGAGTCCCTTATAGACCTGCTCTTGAACAGCAAACTCAGAAGCAGGCTGCCACAGATGAAAGGAGACACAGAAACTCATCACTGCATTCAGATGCCAGTGGGAAATTAAAGTAACAACAAAAATACATTGTATAACAGGATCAGGATCACTGATCCCTTTACAACCTCAGTCAGAATTAGATCTGAGTGCATAATGGTAACAACTGGGGTCAGAGGACTATTATCCACAAAGAAGTGAATTCAAGGTTATACGAATACAGCCCCCAGCTGGACAAATATTAAGGTGCAACAAACATCAATTCCAGATCCCTTAAGAGGAAGGAAAGGAGAATCAGGTAGGAGAAACAGTGCAGTAGAAAGAAAACTATCCAGGCAAACACTAAGCAGATCACAAACACGAGTGAAGTAACTTCTGAAATTAATCCATCCAGCTGAATACAGAATGTCTCTGAGAGACATAAAGAATCCTGTTAGTTTCTGAAACTATATAAAATGATTCCTTAAGAAAATAACTACGGTAGTATAATTTCAAGAAAATTAATTTCAAGAAAATTATACGGTAGTATAATTTCAAGAACACCTTCCTCAGTTGGGTTGGGTCAAAGGAAAGGGGTATATTCCATAGTAGCTTAAAAGTAACTTAAAGAGAGAATAACATTTTTATAGGATTCTCAATAAAATAACCCATTGGATATCTACCATAAATTGAGTATTATGTAAAAAGAATGCTGAAGTCTTGATAAGATGCTATGGGTAACACTTAAGCAAAGAATCAATGTGACCCTGCAAGACATATACACTTGTGGTATACTGGTGTTAGATATATCAATATATTGCTCCCTGCCTCAATCCCTGTCTCCTACAGTAAAAGGGTTCTTTTAGTAAATCCCATGTCTGGAGAATTATTTTTCACAACAGCTAGGGATTGCCACTGAAACTGCGGCTAAATTCTATAGTAAGTCCTTTTGTAGCAGTTAGCACAAAGGATTTTCTGTTTATGGGAATCTGGGTGGAAAATCTGGATCCAAAGCTGTGCAAAAACCAATCAAACACTCATCCTCGCAAGGGTTAGATTGGAAGCATTTTCATTCATTTTAGTAGCAACCACTGAAGATTAATTCATTTTCAAATTACAACTAGGCAAACAAATATTCTATATGTAATTCTCCCCCCACTCCTCCGTCTTTTAACCAGGTGCCTTCAAGCCTACAGGCAAAATGAACTGGGGAGGAACTTGTCCAATTGGCAGGCTGCTTGGCTCAATATTTCACTCCCATTTTTATGCAAAGCCTATAGCTTCCCCCACCCCACCACAGTTCCTCTCCTTTGTTTTCATAGGATGCACTTCTGTACTACTTGCTCCAGCTTGAAGGAAGCCAAAGCCTTAAGTACAATCAACCTTAGTTTAAAAATATTGTAAAAATGTAACTGTGCATATCTATACGTGTTTTGCTGAGGAAAAGAATCAGTCATATTGACACTTATGCTCTCTACTTCACTGAATATAATATGAAAGCCTCAAATATTCAAGTTTACTACCAAAAAAGTTCTAACAATTCAGGTTGTGTTTTTAGTAATTCCGAATGCTCTTAGCCAGCCAACGTTGAGAGCACTGTAATAGAATACAAGGAAGGAGAAAGCATACATTTTTAAGAAAAATGCTACCATATTTCTGCCTCCATTCAAATGAACCTGTCTAGAAATTTGCTCTTGGGATTAAGAATCCCCTACCCAGCATGGTGAGAATCTTAAAAAGTAACTTTCAAAACAGGGAAATGGAAAGGCCTGGACTGATTCAGCTTCTGTTTGGGTCATTTGGAAGCAGCCAGTCAGAATGAGGTTGACCAGCTGGGAGTTGAAGTGTTTATATACATCTGCCCTTCTTCAACATACTTACACTTTAGGAGAGGAAGACCTTCACCATGCAAAAGGGAGATACTTTTGAACCCATGCAAGAACATTCATGCTGAGGTGCTGAAAATTCAAAATTGTTGCCCACACATGCTTTTTTTTTTTCATCTGCAAGTTTTCCATGGTGGGAGAATGTGCAACAGTGTGTGAGAAAAGATTGCCTGGGTAGCTCCAGCCTCTTGATCAAATGTACATAAAAAACTGAACTTATCAGGAGATCCTCAGAGGGAGATGCGCTGTGAGCCAATGGCAATGAAAAATGAACAGAAACAGATTCCATGAGAACAGTGAATTTTCCTGCACTTAGTCTGACATACTGCTTGTCAGATCTGATTGTCTGAAGGAAAAAAAAAGTGTTATTGGCACCCTGCTTTTGCCTTGCTGCCATGAAAGAGCCCCAGGGACATCCTTTCAGTTAGAAAACTCTTTTTAGCCTGCAAGATCTATAAAGATTCTAATCTTATTCTCCCTAAGAGACAGACAGATGTTGTTCCTTTTGATTTAAGTAATGACTAAATTTTACCCCCAGGTATTTTATGTGAACCAAAATTCAGCAACAAAATTGTACAAGAGGCCTAAACAGAGCTCAGATTATGTTTTTTGGATCTCCAGCCATGCCTGTATGTGGATTATGGGACTCGTAGTCCAAAAAGTCAACCTTCCCCTGCTCTTGGATTTTAGGAGTTCAGGATATAATTTATAACTGTCTTCACTACAAGAAAGCGAGGGAATAGAGAAACGAAGGCACTAGCTGCATTTTTATCCTGTAATCCCTCACTGAGTACTTTAATTATACTTGTCACATTACCAATGTCCAGATGAGTTTTCACCGTTCTGTTAACCATTTCTTGTAACTGTGTTAACTGTTTGTGTAGGTTCATGCCCCACAAATTGCACAAAATGTGGTAGAAGCAGCTCGTTCCGGTTCACTTAGACTTCTGCTCTAGCAAGCCCTGGGCTCAAAGCAGCTATAGTGCTCTGACTTTCTGTTTGTTTTAAGAGAAGCTGAAATGACCTATTATCATGGACCAGTGGTGACACATCAGAGGTAGACAAAGTACATCCCTCCAGATGTTATTGGGCTCCAATGCACATCAGTCAATAGTGATGAAAGCTGGACAGCTCAGCAGTACCTGGAGGTCACCTGTGGAGTAGTTCTTAAGGAAACACATTGTGACCCAATCAGCTAATAACTTATACTGGAAATTAATGCAACCACCATGTCATACACTTGTCCTCACTATTATATCATTGTCACTCATCTGCAGTCTGTTTTAGAGAATCTGATGGACCGTTAATTGCTTAACACTGATTAGCTTCATTATAAATCACACTGCTAAATATTCCAACCTCCATTTAATTAACTTTGCTAGTTTCACAATGTTACTGCCAGTTGATTAATTGTTCTGTTGCTCACAGTTGGTTAATCTGGGCTATATTCAATTAATCACCGTCTCTTGATTAACTTGTTTTCACTTGCAATCTTTTCTGTACTGACTACCAATACCAAAAATGATGAATCCCAAGAAATATATATGTCCTTCCTTTCTTCTTTTTACACCAAATAATATTTCCCAGAGGTTAAAAATGTTACTTTTTATGTTAAGAATGTTACTTTTCTAAGTTACAAATAGTTGGATCCTTCAGCATGTACGTCCACTAGCTATGCTAGTATGGGCATCTGGGTGCTTGTGAGTAGTCCAAAAAGGCAGCTTTCCCAAAGGCAGGTATTTTCTTACTGTGGAAAGCTCATAAAAAGTTGAAAGCCAAGCACTGCCTATCAACCACGAATGGCAGCCCACCAAGGACTCGGATCAGTCTCTTGGCTTTGGTGCTTGACTCAAAGTGAAGAAGTAAGGGTATGGTCACGTTCTGACAGGTCACAATAGATACTTAGTTTGTGTTCAGCTTGGTTGTTCACATCCTGTCCAGACTGATGCAGAAAATGGAGCAAAATCAGTTTCCTTTATATTTATTCACAGCTATGTACAGCTTACTGCCATGAAGTCAATATAGGAGGAGGGAGTCCTCTCAAGTTTTCAATTATTTACATTTATATAGAACCAGCACAAAACATTTAGCTGCCTGTGGTGGAATAGCATGCAGGATCCTTTCTGCAGTAAAAGCAAGTAGTACCCAAAGTCAGCAATTATTTTCAAAATTCCATAGTAATAAAATACAATGGCCGGAGTTCACTAATCTCATTTACTGGACAGCAGCCACTGCCAGCAACAAGAGTCTGTTCCCTTGTTGATTGGGAAGCAGCTCATTGACATTTCCACATACACAAACACACATCTGCAAGCAATCTCCAGTGGAATTGTGACATAGACTCTTCTGACTGTCACATCAAAAATCACTCATCAGAGGGGACGGAAACTTCAGTCAGCTACTTTCCAACTGACAAAGTAACAGACCCCTATCACTCACAGTAGGTGTTGTCTGGTAAGTGAGGATGGAGGGGTTCTGGCTGAGAGACATTACTTGGCTGCATAACTAAGGTGGTTACACAGCTAAGTAGGGGATACAGAATCATGATCAATAATAACAGAGTAAATAAATAACAACTTTTTCCCCTTTCATGATATCCCAGCTACAGAGCATGGAAAATAAATGAGATGAACTTGACTTCTTAACACAGCAAAGCAAATATAACAAGCATCACTGAAATGTGATGGGATAAGTCTCATGACTGGAATGTTGCAATGGGGGGGCATAACCTATTTCAGAGTAAAATGCCAAGCAGAAGCCAGGTTAAGAACATCCAGAGAAAAATTAAGAGGGAGAGAAACAACAGAGATGTCATTGTGGGGGTCTGCAGCAAACCTTCAAGCCAGACTAAGGACTTGGATGATACCTACCTGGAACCAAATATTCAAAAAGGAGAGATGTAGCGGTAATGAGACATTTCATGTATCCTGATATTTGTTGAAAGTCAAGCACTACCAAGACAACCAGATCCAACAAATTCTTCTTTTGCCTTGCAGACAATTTCATTATCAAAAAAAGCGGAAGAAGCAACAAAGGAATCAGCTACCATATTTTAGATCTCATCCTAACCAACAATGATTAGCTGGTTAATCAAGTGGTAGTGGTAGGATATTTATGTGGGAGTGATCATAATCTCCTGGAGTTTATTATATAGTAGAAAGGAGAAGCACAGTCAGGCATGCATTCTAGACATGCTCTTAGGGAGATACTGGGTGGAATCCCATGGTCAGGAATACTAAAAGAAAAGGAAGTTAGTGATGGACAGAAGTTTCTTAAAAGTGAGATACCGAAGGCACAATTTCTAACAATTCCAATGAGGAGAAAAAATGGGAAGTGTCTAAGGAAACTGGGATGGATATCTAAAGAAAATTCAACTAAGCTAAGATTTAAAAGGGACATATAGAAGAAAAGGGAAAAGGGTGAAATCATCAAAGAAAAGGAATTCGAACAAATAGCCAGAGCATGTAGGGAAAAAGTCAGAAAAGCCAAAGCACAAAATGAGCTCAGGCTTGCTTGAGAGGTTAAAAATAATACAAAGGGCTTTTAAAATTATGTCTGTAGCAAAAGGAAGAACAAGGAAATAGTAGGGGCACTAATGGAGAAGACAGTGAAACAGAAAAAAGGCACACAGAGAAAAGGCAGAACTACTCAACATCTTCTTTGCCTCAAGTCTTCTTCCAAAATAAAAATACTGCTCAACCTGAGAAAAATGGAGCAGATAATGTGGTAGAGAAACGCAGCACAACATAGGTAGAGGTAGTACAGGAACAGCAGGCTACTCTAAATGAATTCAAGTCTCCAGGACTAGATGAGCTACATCCAAGGGTATTGAAAGAATTGGCAGAAATAATCTCAGAATCTTTGAGAATTCCTAGAGAACAAGTCCCAGCAGACTGGAGGGGAACAAATGTTGTTTCCATCTTCAAAAGGGGGGGGGAAGAGCCAAATTACTACCCAGTCAGCCTGACATCAATACCAGGAAAGATTCTAGAATAGATCATTAAACAGCCAGTATGCAAGAACTTAGAAAGAAATACAATGACATTTCTTTCTCAAAAACTTTCTCTTGTTTCTCAAAAACAAGTCATGCTAGATTAATCTTATATTTTCTTTTGATAGAAGTACAAGCTTGGTAGATGAAGGGAATGATGTGGATATAGTATATCTTCATTTCAGTAAGGCCTTTGACAAGGTCCCCCACGATATTCCTATACACAAGTAAATCTAGTAAAATCTGGGCTAGATAATGCTACTCTTATGTGGACTTGTAACTGGTTGACTGATCAAACCCATGGCTCCTCTTTATCCTGGAAAGAAGTGACTAGTAGGGTACCACAGGGTTCTGTCCTGGACCCAGCACTATTCAGCATCTTTATCAATGACTTGGATGAGAGAATCAGAGCATTCTCATGAAATTTGCAGATGACACCAAATTGGGAGGGGTACTTAATATCTCAGAGGACAGGATCAGAGTTCAAAATGAACTTAACAGATTAGGGAGCTGGGCCAAAACTAACTAAATCAATTTCAACAAGAAGAAATGTAAGGTACTGCACTTAGGCAGAAAAATGAAATGCACAGATACTAGATGGGTGACAGCTGGCTTGACCACACTACATATGGAAGGGATCTAGGAATCTTACTAGACCACAAGCTGACCATGAGTTAACAGTGTGATGTGGCAGTTTAACAAGCCAATACAATTCTAGGTTGCATTCATAGGAGCATAATGTCTAACTCAAGGGAAGTAACAGTAACATTCTATTCTGCTTTGATCATATCTCACCTGGAATAATATGTCCACTTCTGCACACAATTCAAGAAGAATATTGACAAGCTGGAATGTGTCCTGGGGAATGTGACCAAAATAGTAAAAAGCATGGAAACCATACCCTATAAGGAGCAGTTTAGGGAGCTGGGTATGTTTAGCCTAGATTTAAGAAGAGACATCACATGGGTGGTAGAGAAAGCTTGCTTTCTGCTGGTTCAGAAACTATGACACTGAGCCGTGGCTTTAAACTACAGGAAAAGAGATTCCATCTAAAATTAGGAAGAAGTTCCTGACAGTTTGACAGTGGAATACTCTGTCTCAGAGTGTGGTGGAGTCTCCTTTGTTGGAGGTTTTTAAACAATGGCTTGACAGCCATCTGTCAAAAGTGCTTTGACACTCTGTGGTAGTAATCAAACATGAGCCTGAAAGCAGCTTTATAACATGTCTAAACCTTGGGCAGTTGCATATAGCTCCATTAAGTGCAACCAGTGTAATATATGCAAATCCCATCTAAGTTGTAAATGTGCAAACAAGTTAATAGATCTAGACATGTGTCTGTAACTGTTAATGTGGCCACACCACTGGAGCCTTCACAGGCACTTCCACTATTGTGTACTGGGTCATACTTTCTGAAGTACTGTACGTTGCACCTTCCTCTCCTTTCTGCAATTGCTTCCTGCATCTGTCAGATATAGACACAGTGTCACCATCAAATGTGACTAGAAATGCATTAGCAGGTCTGGATGCCAGCCCCCATTCCTTTTTGGCAAAACTTACAAATTCTAATGTTTCTTGATTTATTGCTTTTTCTCCTAGATAAATGTAATATAAGGGTTTCTGCAGCTAAATGAGACTGCCAAATATTGGTACACAGCTTGTGAAACTTAGGAAGGGACATTAGCAGTTGCTGTGCAGGACCATTGGCCCATTTTACTCTGTAACTTCTGTAATGACTGGCTGCAGCTCTGAAATCAGATGTCTTTTCCAGTCTCACCTGGCTCCAACCCAATTTCTATAAGTAAGCAGAAATATAATAAACCTCACCTAACACTTGGAAAGTTTACCTTTTTTGAACTCTGTAAATCTACAAAAGGAACTGATCTCACCAGAAAGGGGAAGACTGTGACCAGGTTACCTGTGTACCTGTTAAATCTGATATCCAGGTGATAATTTAAGAGTTTCTGCTGTCCTCCTTAAAGTTCTGCAACTGGACTGGACTGGAAAAGTCTTTAAACAGAAAACACCTTTAAATTAAGAACTGTCCTCTCATGCCCTTGAAATAGAGGACTGGCTTCTGTATATAAGAGGACTGACCACCCTATACTTTACTGCTGGATAAACAGCAGTTCTGTTCTGAAAGTTATCTTCTAGAACATCACTGGATTTAACTCTTTCTTAGGAACTGATTGTAAAGCTGCTGAAATGGTACTTTTCTTGTTTGGTTCTAAGTTGTGATAGATGTCATCTGTTGGATCTGTGGGCATTTCGGTTTGTGTCCAATGAATAAATTCTGATTGTATTGTCTTATTGTACTATATTGTATTTTATGCTCCCTTTTTTTTCTGTCAATCCAGGGGTTTTACTCAGCACATACTACAAATTGGAGAAATTAGTAAATACAGCCTTTCTAGGCAAATATCAGCTGGGTTTGTCAAATACAAAGGACTGCTATTTGAAGGCAAACTGATTTAACACTCTGCTTCCCTCCTCCATCATTCACAACCCACAGTTCTTATCAGTTGAGATACAAAGGATCAGATAATGGCCATACCAGCTGGAATAAATTAGCCCCAGGAGGATTTCCCACTGTTTGCATATCTAATTAGAGTCTGACAGCCTATGTGTTCTAGAGCCATTAAATTTGATTGGCTCTATTGCCTGCTGTGGACCTTCAAACACACTTGTATATAATCCACACTTGGAAGCATTAGTAGATGCCTGCTTATTCAATGGACTCCAAATTCCCTGGAGAAAAGTAAGCTTTTGACAAGGCAGTTGAATCTTAGTGAAAGACAGTGATGCAGGAATTTTAATATTTCTACACTGTGATCCATGCTCAACCCAAGCCGTGATAACTGAATATTCATAGCATCACAAATAAATACATTGTAATTTGCATTGCACACCTTCACATAAAGAGATATATCTACCTAAGCACTAACTATGCATTAGCAGGAACAGGACATTAGATGTTAACACGTCAGGATGTTTTTTTATCCCACATTTCCTCCCATAAGCTCAAGGTCACTGGCACTTCCCCTCTCCAATTATTCTCACAACAACATTGTAAGGTAGGCCAAGAGTCAGCATATTATCCAGTGAGTTTCATAGTTTGTGGTCAAAACTGGATCTGCGCAGCCTCATTTGAAAACTCTAACCACTACACTACACTGACTATTGGAGTTAGGGGTCCTCATGCTGAACTCTGTGTCAAATGCCAGACATCTGTGGTTCATATTTCAGGTATATGATATGTTCAAGGAGGCACACAGAGACAATCGCAATATTTAAGATCTTCAGCAGCAGTTCGTCATCTCCTTTCCTGCATCTGGAATGTTCTTCTGGACTAAATGCAGTCTGTCAGGACCTGAGCTGAGGTGCAGCATTTGACTCCTCTACCTTTCATCTCCCCTGGAAGTGTGGCGATTCAGGTCCCAGGGCCCTATATACCCTTTAATATCTTTTTAAAATATCCCTTTTTAAAAAACCAGAAGTGGACTTCTGGCCACTTCTAGTGATTCTGTCCCCTCCCCAACATTGGGATCTTTATACAGCCCCAGATGCAGGAAATCCCCTCCTCCTCACTGTTTTATACTAGCTTTTCTCAACCTAGTGCCTCACCTGTGTAGATCGACAGATTCCAATCCCCACCAACCACTATAAGAATATTCCCCGGTACAGGAAACAGGACTCCTCCAGTCTCCACAGAAAGGTAGTGTCTAATCATTCTGTCACTGTGAGAACCTCAGTGTGACTAGGGCATACCTATATAGATCAAGAAACCACGCCCTATAAGGAACAGCTTAGGGAACTGGGTATGGGTACAGGCTGGAGAACTGAAGACTGAGAAGTGACACAATGACCAGTTTTAAATAACTGAAGATACGTTGGGTAGAAGGAGCAAATTTGTTTTCTCCTGCTCTAGAATCTAAGGGCCTTTCCACCTTACACTGTTATAGTGCCATTATTCTACTTTCAACATCCTGTGTAATTCTGTGGTTTGTAGTTTACTGAGGCCAAACAGCTCCCTGGCTGAGAATTCTAAATGCCCCTCCCTAAACGGCAAACCCCAGGATTCTATAGGATGTTAAAAGTGGAACAATAGCACTATGACAGTGTAATGAAGAAAGGCCCTAAGACACAATCCAAGGAATTTAAATTGTAAGAAAAGAGATTCCACCTAAAGTTTAGGAAGAACTTCTTGATGTAAGAGTCATTTGACAGTAGAATGGACTACCTCCTAATGGGGTGGAATCTCCTTTACTGGAGGTCTTTAAACAAAGGCTGGATCTCTCGGGAAGGCTTTTGTTATCTACTTCTGCATAACAGAGGGTTGAACTAGATGGTCCTTGTGATTCCTCCCAGCTCTGATTCTGTGAACAACTATGGTAATCCAAATGTTATTGGACTTCTCTTCCCATATCCTTCACCACGACCCATCCTGGTTAAGTGTGATAGGAGTTGCAGTCCAACAAACCTGGATTGCCACACATTGCTCATCCCTGCCCTAACAGTTAAATCATTGCTGCCTATCCATCACTTATGTTCAGTTGACTAAAATAAATTGCAAATTCCTTGTGAGCTACCACCCTGACATCTCTTTCATCAAGAGATTACCTGGGTCAGTGCATCACTCTCGACCCTGGTCTTATTTGCTCTTGCACTCTGGCCCATTTCAGAGAGTTTATTGGCCTCCTGTGATGTTTGCAGACTAAAACTTTGAAGGCATAATGATAAATCAGTGCTAATGATGAAGTTTGATCTATTTCCAGAGTCACCATCTGTATGGGAAAACTCACAGGGAGGAAAGAGGCAGGCCAGGTAAGAATATGGTGGAAATCCCATGCCTCTGCAGGGAATTCATGGCTCAATATGAATCCAAGCATGCCCACCCTAATCCCAACCAGCAAAAATTACACATACATTTCTCCCTGATACTAGCAGGGCACAAACTATCAAGTACTAACTTTGAATTATCTCTTGATAGTGTACGCAATCATGACACTGGACATGATCCTGCACTAGGGAACACAACTCCTGTCCAATCTCCCCCAAAGCCCACATTGTTGCAGCAGCAATCCCTCAACCCCAGCATTTCCTTATCAGTGGAGAGCAAGGGAAGCAGGAGAAGCATCCAGCTCCTTTCCTATAGCAGGACACACTGCAACAGGCATCTGCAGATAATGTCATTATTCTGCATTCAGCTATAGGAAGATAGCTGGATGTGTGTGCGCTGCTCCCCTCACTCTCCATCAACTGAGAAATGGTGAGGTTTCAAGGGCTGTAGCTGAAAAAAAGGTGAGTTGGAAGGATTTTGGTCATTGTGTGGTTGGTAGAGAATGCCAACCTACACAATGAGCAAAAAAGTGAGTTGCAATGGCATATGCTCAACCTACTCCATCGGAGTTCACCAACAGGATGCCAGACATTATTTGCGTGCACACTGGGAGCACCAAGAAAGTACTTCCCATGAACAGAGGCACACAAGTCAAGGCATAATCCTTCAAGAATCCCAAATTTAAGGAGCTACAGCTTCAGAGTCTTGTGTATGAGTGATTGCAAGGAGTGCCTCCAGTAGAAAGGAACTGTAGGAGTATCTGTAAGAATATTTTAACAAGTTGGGATGTCATGGGATGTGTCCCAGTGTAGCTGATTGCAGAACCTGTGTATCTAGGATAGACAGGAATGGGTGATGAGGAACGTCAGCTAGGAGAGTATCAGTTTTTTAGGATGAAAAGTTCCTCATCCTCTTGTCCTATGTGAGCAACATGTTAAAATTTGATTGGCAGGGCCACCCCCAGGTACATACTCCTGTACTTTGCTCCAGGCCAGTAGTTCTTAGCCCATGGCTCTCCATGTGTTTTGGATTTATTCTTCCCAGAATTCCTGTTTATTAGCTGTGATAAGCTGAGGCTTGTGGAAGTTGGGCCAAAACATCTGGAGGACCAAAGGACCAGAACCACAGATATATTACACTATTTCCTAACATTCATTTTAAAGCAGTCTCAAAAAAAGTGCTTCCATGTTGGCCTTCAACAGAAAAAAAAATCAGAATTTTGCTGGGGCATCTCAGATACATATTCTTGAGGGCCTGTACAACATAATATGCATTTTTGAAAGCAAAAGGCTATTTCATTGTCATCCCCTGTAACTGCTAAACAATGCAGCAGCTACGCTTAATAGTGGCTGCCCAGATGGCTTTAAAAAGAGGGTTAAACAAATTCTTTGTGGAAAAATCCATCCATGAATATTAGTCATGCTGACTAGACAAAACCTCCAAGCACAGTGACAGTATACTTCTATATACGAGACAGTGTGGGTAAACTATTGTTTATGCAGGAGGCTATAACCTTTATTGCCTGTATCTTGCCTTCACAGAAGCATCTCAATG
Organism: Ctenosaura bakeri; assembly: GCA_948474755.1. NCBI lineage: Eukaryota > Metazoa > Chordata > Lepidosauria > Squamata > Iguanidae > Ctenosaura > Ctenosaura bakeri. The sequence goes on along the minus strand of CAOLHI010004433.1, from coordinate 26,363 downwards.
GCTACTACGGAACACAGGATGCCAAGCCAGACAGGCCCCTGCTCTGAGTCAGCAAAGCTCTTATATTCTTAGCTAACACATTGCTTGCCTCAAGCTTGTGAAATAGATTGCTGGCTGTCTCCCATGGAAAAGGATTATGACCTTCTGGAACCTTCGGGAAGACAAACTACTTAGTTCTGGTAAATGTTGCAAATGCTCAAGGCACTCTTCCAGGGTTAGCCCGACCACGAGAAGGAGTGAAATAATTGCCTAAAACAACTGGTTTAGGTTGATGTAAATAGGATAGCTAATTGTGATGTAAGCTACCGTAGTGTTATAGTATGCTTGCTGTGGAGAGAGGTGCTTGTGGGATTCTTTTGCCTCAACTACCAAAATGACTTGGCTTGGCCTTCAGTACGATGTTATGTCAACTGAGCAGACAAGAACCATTAACTGTTCCACCTCAGGTAGCAAAATATCCCAGGCCAGCCCCTGGGACACTATTCTTGTTGTTGTGTGGCTTCAAGTTGTTTCCAACTTATGGCAACCCTAAGGTGAACCTATCACGGGGTTTCTAGGGCTGAGAGTGTGTGATATGTTCAAAGTCACCCAGACGGGTTCCATGGCCAAACAGGGAATTGAATCCTGGTTTCAGGGTCACAGTCCAGTGCTCAAACCACTACACCACACTGGCTCAGACAGGAATGGGTCATGATATTTTGCTGCCCGAGGAACAAGATGGCACCCCCCCTCCCCGCTGCCACCATTGCACATACAAGAGCTGACTGGACTGCCAAATGAAGCTAACTTCAATACTGGCGATAGGACAACATCTCTCACAATGCAATTGTGCAGTTTAGGGCCATGACTGATGACACACTGCTCTGTCTTTCAACAGATGGGAAAGACTAAAGAGGAACATAGAGGGTCCAGTGTCCCCCCCTCCTCCAATATTTGTCACCTGAGGCAGCTGCCTCACTCTACCCAGGGGTAAGGCACCTCCTGCCACAGCGCCTAGTAACTTAACTTGCTAAGGAAACAATAGCCAGCACGCACCCGGTTTCCCCTTTCCCTCCCTTTCACCGCTGGGTGGCAAGCACCTCCCTCCTTATTCCTTCCGCATCTCCGGACTGATAACTACTCCCAGCCTTTCAGTCTCTTTCTCTCAATCTCTCTCACCCTCCTCGCCCTTCTCGGCCTGTGTCCGAGTTAAACAAAAGGAGCCCGGCAAACCGCTCGGCCGCACTTCGCAACCAACTTCACACCCCCAAGACGAAGAAGGACAAAGGAGCCCCGGCGGCAGCTGGGCTGAAACTCTCGCTCCACGTGGCTGCCGGAGAGCGAGACCTCCCAGACTCCCGCTTCCTCTCCGCTCGCCTCGGGCGACGCCAGCAAGAAAGCGCCTCGCGCTCCGTTTTCTGTGGCACTACCCCGCCGGTGAAAGGGAGGAGTGGGAAATATAAGCGGAGGAGGAGGAGGAGGAGAAGAGAAAAAGAAGAAGAAGAAGAAGAAGAAGAAGAAGAAGAAGAAGAAGAAGAGGAGGAGGAGGAGGCGGAGGCAGGAGGCGGAGACAGGATGGATCCCGAAGCCCTTTCAAGAAATCCCTTCGGAGTTTCTTTGCAGGCGGGCGCGGGGGAGGGGGAGAAGGGCTGAATTCGGGATCTGTTCCAAGGCCAAAGAATGGCAAGGGATCTCGAACGTGAAAAAAAATCGGACCTCCTTTACGCACTCTGGTTTACACATTTTTACACAGAGGACGACGGGACAGCGGACGAACGCCCTCGCTGCCTGCCGAGATGCTGCTGAGCGCCCTGCCTCCTTCCCTCCAGGACGCGCCTCGGGCAGAAAGTAGGAAGAAGCTTTTTTTTTTCTCTTGGCATGAGAACGTGAGTTCAGGGCCTGCCTCGGAGCCAGGGGCAGATCTTCTCCATCACTCTGAGAAGGCAGAAGCACCTCCAAGAAGCAGTTGGAGCAGAACAAGACGTTTCACACTGAACATGAGGCAGAGGCACACAGCGGGGGATTTCGTCCCAGACTTCCCCCCCCCGCGCGCCCTCATATTAAAGATCTAGACCTTTCATCTGGAAACCCTGCCTCCCCAGGTCAACCAAGATTCTACCTTTAATTATCACTTTTTGAGCAGAGTAAAATAAAAAATGGCTAATTGTCAGATTGTAAGGTCCTTGGGGACAGAGACTTCTACATGTGGTCAGGCACCAAAAGAGGCCATGTGCAGCTTGCTTTCATTCATACACACACAGCTGATCCAAAGTATCCTGCAGTAAATGGTGCACACCTCCCTCCCCTAAGAAACCAGGCATGATATATCTTCTATGTGAAGGTGCACAATACTTTCTGAGAATGCCCCAAAGTAAGTGTAAAGGAAATATGAGCCAGCATGGTGTAGAGATTTGAATGCTAGAATAGGACTTCATGAGACCAAGCAAGGTCTGAATCCTTGCTGAGACATGGAAATCCACTAGGTGATCTTGAGTATGTCAGACTCTTTCAGCCTCAGAGGAAGCCAATGGCAACACACATCCCACAACAAATCTCAACAAGAAAATCCTAGGACAGGGTTTCAAAAGTTAGAGTTGCCCTGAACCTACATAACAAGACTTTAAAGGGACATTTCAGAGGATCAGTAGCTAGAGCATACATAACCCACAATACACTCCTCTGCTAAAGAACTGGGGTGAGGGGGTTGATACTCCAAGGTACAGCAAGTATTTTTGCACATTTGCCATCAGTAAATCCCTCCCTGCCATACACACAAACTTCATTAACCAATCAGGAATTACTTGTGCAGCCTGATCCTAACCATCATGTGGAAACTCAGGAGAAATGGCTGAAGCAGCTGCCATCCCTGCAATTTCTGTTGCTGGCAGTGACTTCCTCACTTTAGCTAAAAGCAGGACTGGTCTTTATGAGATTGTGCACAGTCTGCAGAAAGAGATATGGCTTGGGCCCTCCTTCCAGACACAAAGAGTGGAAAAGACTGGAAATGAACAAGCGAAAAAGGAACACAACCTGCCTGTGCTTAGAGATTAAGTGCACACATGCATCATTCCCCACCCCTCTGTCATCGCTCAGTGACTCACACTCAGCTCACGATGTGTACTCAGTCCATTGGAAAACACTGCGTTTTAGGTGATACGTGGTGAACTTGATGGGTCTGTGATCCACTGGCTCATTCACACATTTCTACCATAACCTTTCATGAAGATGATGAACTGGATGAAGATAGTTTCAAAAGCGCTACAGAATTTCTTTATATCTTTCTATCCAAACATACAGGCTGGGGAGAAGGATCGTTCGGGAATTATTGGTCTTAGCATGTTAAGACACCCACAGGTAACGTTAAATGGGTGTTATGTCACCCTCGCCCCTTAGGAGACGTTGATCCCAGTAAATGCCTCTCCCTCGTGTGAATGAACTTTCCTTTCCACACCATTTCCCCGGTAGGGGGAGCCGCGGTTCCATCCCAAACCGCGTGATTCCTAGATTTCGGGCTCCGGGCCGAGAGATGCGCAGAGACGCACACCGTGCACCGCCGGCCTTTCCGGGGTCCTCCTCTAAAAAAAAGTTGAAACTTTCGAGCGGCGGTCAACCTGGGAGATTGGTGAGGCATGAGACCCGAAGAGAAAGAGCTACAGCAGCTGCAACGACAACAGGAGTCTCGGCTCCCTGCTACATGCCGCCCCTCACTCCTCAGCTGGAGGAAATGGGGGAAGAGCGGATTTTATTGCAGGAGTGACCTAGTCCTTTTTGCCGGGGGAGGGGAAGAGTGAGACGCATCTCTGGATCGGGCCCGCGCTGCTATCACCCAGCTGGCTCCCCCTCCTGTTCCAGAAACCCTTCCTTCTCTTGTCCCAAACTCGGGACTGTGGGTATGTTCGGAGGGCGCGCCGACAGGGATGGGGAGGAGAGGTGTGTCTAAAAGAAAGCAGCTGGGCTGGAGAGAAGCGATTCCTTGCCGAGCTGATGACGATGACACAGACTTTTCTTGTGACACAGAAAACATACCCTGACCCACCCGGCCAACCCCCGGTGACATTTTGGATCCTCGTTAAGTTTCACGTCGCTCCTCGCCGCAAAACCTTAGAGCTGCTGCTCCTGCAGACGGCTCGCTCTCTCGCTCTCTCCCCCCACCCCTCCAAACAACCCCGCCTCACCAGACAGAAATTCCCCTGGCTGCCACCAAGCCCCAGAAAAGAGGCAGACGCACCAAAAGGCAAGGCAAGTGATTCCCCTACCCCACCCCGGGGAAAGAAAAAAAACACCCGGCAACACGTCGATGGAAGCAGACAAAACAATGCTCCGTCTGCTCCAAGTCGCAAGCGCACACAAAAACCCCCACAACTCTTTTTTTCCAAAGTCTCAAGCCCCCCCCCAGCGCCACACCCACCTCATCCCCCCTCCCCCGGCTTATGGCCTGCCAAGGCTTAACTCAGCTTTGGACGGACTTCGGTCCCCTTTGGGGAGGAAGCATTTTGCAATCTGGATCAGTAGGTCAGGTTCTTTGCGGGGAGGAGGGGAGTTGGGGCGTTGTTCTTCACTTACAGCAAGAAAACTCTCCCAGCAACTTTTTCACAAGGCTTCTATCCTCCCTGACTCCCCTTCCAAACAGCTCAGTCTCTGAAATCCGAGGCTGGCGAGGGAAAGCAAAGCGAATGAATGAAGAGCGCGAGAGCCGTCTTGGGTTGCAACGTGACCATCCACAGACAGAGAGAGGCTGAGAGAGCCCGCAGGAGCAGTCCGGCCGGCTTTAAAAGTTTTAAACACCAGAACCTCTTCTGAATGGATTTGCATCGCTCTCGCTTCCGTGCCTCTCCTCGCTTTCTTTTAATTTTTGTAAGGAGGCTTTCCTCACCAGTTAAAAGTCCCCGTTCCTACTTCTTGGGGGGGGGGCATGGAGAGGCTGAGAGGGATGAAAAAGGAACAGGGAAAGATTCCCTGAGACCAGTTAAAGCCGGCTAGGGGTGCAAAGGGGAGGGCGGGGGGAGAGGCAGCGGAGAGACTGGGCTCCAGAGACCCTTGCGAGCCTCCCTCCTCCAGATCTCCTGCTTGCGGCCCCCTCCTCACCCACCGTTCCGGGAGGGCTGCCTAGACCACCAGCGACCAACCCAGCCACCCCAGTCTGTGGAGGGAAAGGGAGAAAGAGACCCTCTCTTCCCAGGGATCCTCCGCACCAGTCACCTCAGAGGTCCCATCCTTCCCCCGCCCCGCGCCTCAGCAGCCCCTTGGCAGCCCCAACCTGAGCGGCCACCGCCCCCTTCCCCTCCCCGCCGCCGCCACCCCGCTTTCCTCCGGGCGGCTCCTTCCTCCTCCAGCGCCGCTTTGTGCCTCCGAAAGCCCTACAAAGACTTTTCGCCCGGCCATTTAACCCTTCGAGCGCCGCCCAACTCCCTCTCCACCTTGGCTTCCATTCCAAGCCCCCTCCGGCCACACACACACACGTCCGCACGCTCTCCCTCCGCTCCTTGCCCTTTTCTTTGTTCTCTCCACCCCCGGCCCCATCCTGTGGGGTGAGCTCCCCCTAAAAGAAACCTCCTGCCTCTCCCCAATGTTAAAGAAGAACAAGAACAATAAGGATCCATCCCTACCTCCGGTCCTCCCCCGCCCCAAACTCTTTGTCTTACAGGTAAACCGCAGCTATCCGACCGCAGACCAAACCTCGGGGGCAGAAATGGGGTGTTCCTCCTCCCCCGCCCCGCTTGCCCGTCAGACCCATTCAGAAAACAGAGAAAGGAGGGAAGTGTGTAATTACCTTTCACAGCAGTGGAGAGCCGCGGCTGTCCGAGGGAAAACACAAATAAAGGCGAGGGAGGGGGCGGGAAACGCCAGGGGCCCCGGTCGCGGCGCGCGCTTAGTCCAGAGGTGCCCTCAGGGAAGGGAGTCCCCGATGGAAAGAGTTGCCGCGCCGGGCGGGAGGTCGCCGGCGTCCTTCTCCGTCGCCGCCTTCGTCGCCGCCGCCGCCTTCTCCGCCTCTTCGTGCCCCCCGCCCCTCCCTCGGTGGGCGAACACCTGACCGGTGGCTGCGTGGAGTCTGGCTGAGGCGGGTCGCCGGGCATCCAGAAGCGACCCAGTCGGCTTTGCCTCGCAAGTTCAAATGCGGGCTCCGCCGCCACCGCCACCCATCATTATTAGTACCGTCAGCGCTCCAGAGGAGGGGCCCTGCCCTGCCTCTCCGAGAAGGAGAGGAGTGTTCTTCTTTCTACACACACACACACACACACACGCCGAGGTTCGCCAAGACGGAGCCGGGGCAGCAGGAGGAGAGGGGAGGTGGCGGCAACGGCGGCGGCTCCGTCTTCCTTGCGCCCGCCTCGCCTCCCCCTCCCACCACCACCACCACGGCCAGCCGCCTCCCGAACTCCTCAAAGTCCCAAGAGGCTCTGCAGCCAGAGCCCTTCTCCTTCTTCTTTTCCTCAGAACCGCGCTGAGGGAAGGGAGGGTTGCCTCAGGAGGGGTCCGTCCCCACTTCCCGCCCTCCCAACGGCGAACAAGAGGCTTCTAGGAATAGGGGAAACAGGGCGCGGGAAACGGTGAGGGGAACCCTGTGAGGCGCGGGAAGCCCTCTGTGCCTATTAACTTGGGAAATGCCCCTCAGGAGAGGGTGGGGGGCGGGCGTCCGGGCGTGTGTGGAGAGGAGGGTCTCTTGCAGCGAACCCCCTCGGGAGGAAGTGTTGCAAAGGCGCTCTCCTTCCCCAAAGCTTCGCGCGACCCCTCTCCCCGCCCGGTACGTTCCCTGTCACTGGACTCCTGAGCGCCCCTCTTGGGAGGCTGCCGCCTGGATGGTGATGGGGGGGGGTTGCCTCCGTTGCAGCGTTCCCCTCCCCCGCCTCTCCTTAAGGGTCGCGCTTCTGTAAACTTTTATTTTTCTTAGGAAAAAAAAGAAGGGGAAGGATTCGTTCATGGCAGGGGAAATACGCGCATGTTTCAGAAGTGACATTCGATGTGGGGATTTCCCCCCTTTACACTGGAACACACTAAATACCCTAAAAGCACCAGATCCCGTCTGATCTTGGAAGCTAAGCGGGATCAGCCCTGGAAGGGAGACCGCCAACGAATACCAGATACTGTGGGCTATGTTTCAGAGGAAAGAACTGGCAAAATCCCCTCTGAGTATTCCTTGCCAAAGAAAACCCTATGGAATTCATCGGGTTGCCATAAGTCGACTGGCAACTGGCACGCACACATGCAAGGCAGAAGGCTGCCTACCATTGGGAAGAGTGAGAACTTTGCCCTTGATGCCTTGCTACCCCTCTGCCCCCACCAGCAGCCAAGGGGCAAAGTTCTGTGTGCCACAAAGCCTTTCCTGAAGACCCTTAACTGCAGCCTTGAGGTGGAGTTTTTTATCCCATTTCCAGAGCAGGGGACCTTTCATAGAACACAATTATATCCCACTTTAACTGCCATGACCATATCCTAGGGAAGCCTGGGATCTGTAGTTTGGTGAGGTGCTACAGCTGTCTAACTGAGACTTCTAAATGCCCCTCTCTAAACTGTGAATCCCAAGATTCCCTGAGATGAAACCATGGTATTTAAGTGGAATCATAATGCTATAATTGTGTACTGTGAAAAGGTCCCAAATGTTCAGCTATCTGGACAGCTGAGAAAGGAGGTAGCCATTTTGTCCTACATACACTTCAGGAAGCAAAATGACTAAGGTTGGCTTTGTCAAAGTGGGTTGAATTAGAAGGAGGTCTTTTTGGATTAGGAGTCCCCGCTCCCTTCACTCTGCAGTACAAATACTGGTTTATTATCCATTAATACTGGAATCTATCCATCTTCCACAGGCTTGCATCCCTATTACAACTCTGGGAGGTAGATAAGCTTTGTGGTTCAGCAGAGACTTTCAGCTGAGGTCTCTCCAGTCCATTGTGGAGGCTGAAAGACAAATTTTACCACTTTGGTATTGTGACCCAGGCTGTTATCTCCTCCAAGCTTAGTCAAAGCAAGGTCTCTAGCCATACATCAGAAGTTCTGCTCATGTTCAAACAACCATGTCCATTCAGAGCTTACAGCAAAGTCTGAAATGAGTGGAGTGAGGCCCAGAATCAGTTCAGTGTGTTTGCCACATTTGGCCCTGCTCAGATATTTTACCTGAATGCCTGAACAGGAATTCAGCCTGTCATCATTGGTTGTTCATGGATCCCCAGTTACTTCTGGTGCCTGACTGGTGATTTCAATGTGACCAGATTCAGTCTCTGTTGACCTGGGCCCATTCTGTTCCAATCTAGTCCAAACTCTGACTGTAAATCAATAATCAGGAATCTAGATCACCAGTCATCCTCTGTTAATTTGCATTAGGGAAATCCAATTTTTTAAAAAAATTATCTTTTTTAAATAATAATAATAATTTTGCATAAAATTTGGAGATATGATAGCCACAGCCTAAATTCAGACAAGTAATTCCAGGTGCTAGGCGTAGGTAAAATTTATGTTTAAGAAAGAGTCAGAGCTATTGTTGACTGCTCAGTTGTGGCAATTCATTCCATACTGTTTTTCTTCTGGCGCTGCTCCCAGAGCATCAATCAACTAAGTGAATTACAGTTTAACAAAATATATGATAATGATAAGGAAGTGACAGCATACTTGAAGAAATGTTGTTATTTTTTCTACTGCAAACAAACCAACTGATAAAATTTGGTGATGCCTCTTAGGAGTGTGATGAAATTATGCTGAGATTATCAGTAGTGACACTGTTGGAATTCCCCTGATGGTCTTCTTGCTGTCTCTTAAGCTGTTTGGTGCTTTAGGACAGTACTGAAAACTTCCCTCCCATAGCTTCACACTCCCCTTGCCTGCCTAACCCTTTGTTGGGGGATAGACTAAAAACTTATGCTGACCTTTGTTCCTACTCTAGCTGTCATGATCCTGTTGCATGGTTTCTGGATCTTTTCTGCCTCTCTCCTGAGCAAGTCTGTTGGTAATATGTCATAAAACATTGTGAGAATCCCGCTGGTACTGTAAGATGGTCAATCCCTAGTGATTTATTGCTTACAATGAAGGCAGATAGCAGTCCTAGGATCTGCTAGCCCCACAGTGAATGTTTCTTGCAGTCATGATAGAGCATCTTGAGGTGATCAGATACAGCATGTCCTAGTGACGCCCAGGCTTTTCAAAGACAGTGTTGAAAACTGGCTTAAACCATGTTGCTGTGTCCCTTCAAGTCATTTCTGACTTATGGTGACCCTCAGATGAATTTATGACATGGTTTTCTTGGCAGAATTTGTTCCGAGGGGGTTTGCCCTTGTCTTCCTCTGAGGCTGAGAAAGCATGACATGCCCAAAGTCACTCGGTGGGTTTCCGTGGCTCAGCAGGGATTCTAACCTTGGTTTCCCAGTGTCCACATCCAATACTGTCATAGTCCACTGTCATAGTCCTAATCCTACAGTTTCCTAGTTCAACACTCTAGCCCCTTCACCATGCTGGCTCTGTATCATATAAGTGTTATGTAGCAAAGTTCTGACTGATCGATCATGTATGTGTTATGTAGCAAGGTTGTTTACAAATCATTTATGTAGCAATGTTCTGGTCCACACAGTAACAAGCCTTTGTGTCCTTGGTTTCTTTTCAAACACTTGGTGGTGATTTTCATCCATGCTACTGTCGGCTAAAAGAGTCAGACAGTGGCTAATCACATATATGTCAATAATGTCGGAAACGTATCTGCAGCACATTATGAGCTACAGACACATGATGCTGCAAAGCAGGTGTGCATCTGGTCAGAGCTGCAAGGAGAGTCCACTTGGGAAAACCACATATACTACTTTAAGGTCCATAATGGTGGGATCTAAAGAAACATAAAAAATTGAGTGCATTGAAACAACCTATGATGTGAGTTCTTAAGCTGTCCTTTCTAAAGTAAAGCATTCCCATGACTTGCCACGGTGATACAGAAAAAGAAAAGAGATAATTCACTGTAATTTTTCATGACGTTGTTTTAAAAATAATGCATGATAGTGTTAGTTTGGGGCACTTTTTCATTCCTTTTCAGGATAAAATCTTAGGAATGATAAAAGAATGGCATAAAATTTGAAAAATTGTGCACAGACCCCCTCTAATAATTCTTTAAATACTCTTTATAAGGTAATGCTAAAAGTAACTAGAAAACATTAATCATTATACTTAAAAGTAACATCATTCCCACTTATTACATTGCTTTTGTGATGTAACTTCTTTGTGCCATTGCTTCCTTTTAAATAGAAAGGCTTGTCAGAGGAGACATTAATTATTACAATGCTTCCACAATGTGCATTTTACAAATGAGGCCAATTCAACAGAGTCTTGATTTTAAAATACCCAGTGAGTTTATCTAGTGGCAACCAGAAGGTAGTGATTTTAGTCCAAACTTTAAAGGAGCTATCAAGCATGCTGGACCAATTTTGGAGATAAGTTTCAGCACCATGGATAAATCCTTTAAAGTGCAAACTAAAACCCAGAGTGGACCCACTCCCATTATGGAGGCCACCAGCTGCCACTGAGCATTTGCCAGATCTTTCAGTTGATGTTTCCTAAGGTCAGATATAAAGGCTAACTTTATGATCATAGGCATGTTCAGTAAATTTACACTGGCTTTTCTTTTAGAGAATATATAAAATGCAAGTGATCCTTTTGTCCACATGGTGAATATGCCACTATGGTTTGCTGCTACTGCAGATTTTGAAACACACTCCTCTTCCTCTATTATCTGTTTAGCAGGAAACCTGGGTGCAAGTAAAGCAAATGCACTTCTCTGAACGAGCACATGATTAGCAGTCTTGAACAAGATGCTGTTTGCTTTTCCTATTCCATAAGCTCACATTGCTTAGAAACTTACATTTGATTTAAAAAAGAAAAGAAAGGCTGGACAACCTTTCAGTCTTGCTTGAACAATATTTACCTGCAAATGCAAATAATGTAGAAAAGTCAAAAAGTGATTTAATTGTAACATGTGAAAACTCAGCAACACTTGTGTTATACATATTCCCGTATACAGCATAATCCAATCTCCATTGCCAGGAATTTTGATGAGCTTTAAGGTACTCTTAGAAAGGGGCAAAGGATCAGTGCAAAGGATTTTTAAAAAGGTAGCCTCCACATTTGCGAGTGTGATCTTCCCCAATTTGATAATTTGTGAGGCATGTGCTTGCCTCCCCCTCGCCTTCTCCTCTTCCTCTTCTCCTCCTCACCCCAGGTTTGCAAGACTTGTGTTAAAAATGGATGTTTTTCTTTTGGGTGAGCTCCCTCCCACTGCTGGAGGCATGTCCTCTCTTCCACTGTCAGCACATTCTGTTGTGTAATGGCCACTGATTGGTCAGGTGCTATGTTTGCTCCTACCCCTCAGCTCTGGGAGTTATCTCGAGATGGTGACTAGAAGTAGCTAGAACACCAGAACTCAGCATGCCACTCTTCTCCATCAGAGGGAAAAAGTAGTGGTAAGTCCTTTACCTTTTTCTCTCCCCAGCTGTTCTAGGGCCAGAGGCAAAAGAGTGGTGGAGAACTCCAGAGGGGAATGAATGGGAGGGGATCATGGGGGGAAAGGAGTTATTCACAGTTTTTTCACTTTCGTGAGGGTTCTGTGCCCCAAACCCTTGCAAATGTGATGGGGCCACTGTATTTAATTGCAATAACATTTAATTTAAAAAAAAATGTGTAAATATATGCCTCCTATTTGAATGCCTTGAACTCATTTGTGAAAATACTATGGATAAATATGAGAAAATGTTTATACAAGCCACAACATACCAAGTCAACCAGGTGGTTAAACCAGTACCTAAGTTAAACAATTATCTGTGAATTTGTGTCATGTGTTGTGGAAGTACATGGAGTAAGTTTGTTTATTTGTTTACACATTGTGCCTAGGGACCCTGGTGATTTAGAAGGCAATAGATAAATGACTTAAACAAACAAACAAACAGTTTGCTTAAGTCATTTATCTACTGCCTTCCAAATCACCAAGATCGCTAGGCACAATGTGTAAAAACATTTAAAACATGGAATAGATAAATAAAACCATGAGCAATATGGAGATATATTGATTTAAGAAGGTAAATCCATTACATACATAAGCTACATGACATGAGCATACGGTATTTTATATATTCAGTTCTATGGGTATTCATATCCCCTGTTAAGTTAAACAATTGTTTTCTCAAGCTAAGAACCATTTGCACATGCAGTGTACACACAAAGAGAGAGTGGGATTACAGCCATTCAGTATAGTCCTAACAAATATAGACTCTCCACCCCAAACATCAATGGACTGAATACACTGTTAATCCTGACTAGAGTAAACCTATTGATTTACCTGTCTGTTGATTTACCACTCAACAGTTGACTCAATGGGATTAACCAATAGGATTCAGGCTATATATTCAGCAGAGTCCCAGAGGACAGAGCCTACTAATATATTTTGAGAGAAGATTAAGGGCTTTTTCACACAGTCTACCAGGGTTTTTACACAATACATCTCAGTTCTCCCAGGGAATATATCCATACAGGGAATTAACCAGGGAAGATATTCTCACAGAGAACCACAAGTTGTAAGAACCACGTCTTCTAATGCAGAGGCAACATACAGTGATAATATAAATCTATGAATAAATACACAAACATACATTGTTGTTTCTAATATTTATTGATTGATTAATAGTACTTGTTGGTTGCTCTTGAGCCCACCAGGGCTTCCAATAATGCACAAGAGATGAAAATGTTCTTTTAAAATATTATTTTTCAATGTTCTTTAAAATAGTTTAAATGTTCTCTTTAATTCTTTTCTTTAAAAACCAGATTCAAAATGGCAAACTTTCTTTGACAAGAGATTAAAACAATTGCAAAGGCCAACCCTAAAACTTATTTTAAGGACCAAAAGCCATATGGATGAATACAGTTTTGGCTGCCTGCCAGAAGCTCAGTAGGGACGGAACTAGCCCAACTTCCCTTGGGAGCTTGTTCCACAACTGAAGTGCCAATAGAGTCCTGTCTTCTGTACCACTCATCAACTTAGCCTCTTAGGGTGGTGGGACACTCAAGAAAGAGCCTCTGCTGAGGACCTCAAATTCCAGAAGAAGCTCATATAACAGGAAAAGGAAGTCTTTCAGTTCCTGATCCAGAGCCATTTAGGGCAGGGATTGTAATTATGCTGCCCTCCAGATGTTGTTGGACTTCAAGTCCCAGCATTTGTAGCAAGCATAGCCTGTTTATGGGATGTAGGAAGTTGCACTTTAACAACATCTGGAAAGCCATACAATTTCCATCCTTGATTTTGGGTTTTCTCATCACAACTTCACTAATGGGAGGAGGAGGATTGCTTCAAATTTGGGAGTCTCCTTGTAAAATTGCATCAGTCTGTCCCAAAAGTTGGGTGATTCAGGGGTCCACTTGCAATGCTAGTACCTCCACATGACAGATTAATTAGCTCAAATTAATTAGCTCAAAATTGGTAGCCTTGTAAAATTGGGGGCTACTTAATAAGATCTTTCCACCAATGTTTACAGTATCACGCAGGAAAGAACCAGCCAGCAAATCCAAAATGTGAACTAAAAATGTGTTTTATTGAAAGGGTCACACATGCACACAAAAGATCCAAACACTCATGCACTCACACAAGGCCTAACTGAAGGAAAAGGGAGGAAAGTTGTAGACAGAGGAATTTTAGAGTTTGAGTGATAATTACCAGTCTGGGGAGAAGCAAAGAAAAGTGGCAGTGTAGCTTAGGTAGGTACCTAAGGACAGTTCTCATTCTTCAGGAATCAAGGCGACAACATGGAATTCAGTAAAACATGAGAGAGAGAAATCCAGAAAATGGAGAGTTTTCAAAACTGAAAACTACCTGCAGGTATGGGTGTGAATAACTCTCTTTGTCAAGTGGACAGTGGGAGTTGCAACACAAACAATGAAGTCCAGATGGTGTCAATGATCTCATTCTTTAGGTGAAAAAGGGGTAGCAGCTCTCGTAATAGCTCTGTATTGTGAAGAGGTTGGGAAATTCTGTATTGTTCTGTATTGTGAAGAGGTTGGGAAAACAAAGCAGGGAAACATCCAGGTGTAAGGGATCAGGGTTAGAACAATCACAGTTTGGTGGGAATGTCCCCATCTCTCTGGACGGAGATGGCCAGCTATAGCATATGCCTTTTGTCTCCAGAGTTGCTTCATAATCTGCCTGACAATGATTTTGGCTGTGCCTACAGGGGGATATTGGCTGACCTGTCTCGCAATCTCACGTTTACAGCAGTAATTTCTTCTTTGCAGCTTGACTTTCCAGTCATATCAGGTTCCATTTTCTTTCAGTGCCAATTAATGTAATTACCAATTAAATAATATTTTCCAATTAAACCACATCAATCTGGGGTGGAGGGTGCAACGGGCTGTATCAGTGTAGTGAAATTGTTTCTGCCCTTGTATTCTAGATATGAATTAGTTTTTGTGCATGGCAGGTTCTAGCCTTTTTTATAGTCCTGAAAAAACAATTAACCAGTCAGTGAATGAAAGGACTCCTGAGTTTCCCTTCTGGTCTTCTTGTGCCAGTAAAAATGGAGGAGGGGTGGATAGAGTTAGGAAAGAAATGTTACCATCCCATTTCCCACTTAGAAGACGTTTTAAAGAAAAACAAATTTGTAATTGTTAACTTCATCCCTTTCTGTGCCAGAATCCTGGGCAGGCCAACATTCACAGCTTTTGCAGCCAGAGGTGTTTCCCTCTGAGGGTTAGTAATCTCCAGTCCCTCTAACACCATGGTCCTTGTTGGCTGCTGTGGGCAGCTTTGCTCTGGAGATACAAACAGTTATTAGAAGAGAATTGACCTTGTTCCAGTAGATATATTTTATGTATGATTTCCAAATCAACATGTTCAATAAGACCCATCTCCTCACACATAATATCTCTTAATCAGCTTTGACCGTATTGTGTAACAGTGATGTCAATTGCTGATGTTGGTGTTCCTTTGCCAATGTGCCATCCCTTTCTTGTTGTTCTTCAGGAACACTAGGCTCCTCCGTTCCCACTGATTCATTGGGTCTTGTGTTTGGATTGGGCTTTGTTTGTTTGCCCTTAATTACATTTGGAGAAATTCTCACTTTTTGTATCTTGGCCCAGGGAACTTTGTTTACAGCAAAGGTTGAAGACTTCTGTTTTAAATCATTCTGTCCAGCAACTCCAGGTTTCTTGGATGTGCTCTGAGGTCTGGCTTTTACCTTATGGGAGTTTCTCCCTTGTGGTTCTTACTGATTTTGCTCCTGTAAAATTAGAAGAGTTGGATCATGTGGAGGGACTGACATACTGACTCCAGCCTACGCCAGTACTGGGAGTGCAGTGGGACGCTTGAATAGCAAGTAACTATGCTCTTATCTCCTTCCATACCATTTCACATCCTCATGCACCAGAAATTATTTTTTAACAAAATTTACATCATATGACTTATGGGATATTTTCTGATCCTAGTTTAGATTTCTGGATTTTGGAGAGTTAGGAGATGAATGTTTAATGTACATTTCTTCTAGTGTGGATTATTTTCTTACCCCAATGTCCTTTCAATAGAAAAGGTTTCAATCTCCCCTGAATGCTATTGAGAACAAGAGCACGACCCTTCTGTTTTGTGAAATCATAGATCACAAGAAAAAATAATTATTTTTATTTACTTTTTTATTCTTTTCTGCCTTTCTCCTGATACAGGACCCAGTTTGTCCCATAACAGCATAGGATATTTTGGTTGCTGTTGTTCCACTATATTACATTGGCTGGGACAAAAAAGTACCCTGATGACAACAATCAATAGATTAGTTGAAATTACTGTATTTTTACCCCTGCAGTTTTTTTGTTTGTTTGTAATGTTATATAAAACAAACTCTGTAATGGTCAGTGGTTGAAATTCAGGAAATTTGGGAAAACCTGTTTACAGTTGTTCAAGTGGCAAAGCTTGCAGAATGCCTAGCTCTGTGTAACTTCAGCAACAAAATGGGACTTTGGGGGACTGCAACATCCATTCCTGATGCATGAGGGGTATTATTACCAGAGCAGAGCAGGGAGCAACCATGGGGGAACACCAACACTGCTGCTGCTGCTGTAACATAAGAACTGGTCTGTGCTGTTAGCATGTCTAGTTGCCTGTGTTAAAGGGATTCTCACTGAGGACTCATAGGAGAGCATCGGTTATTGTTTCCATGTGTATGTCTGCATTTCATTATATTCAGGAAAAAAACCATGAAGTCTTATATTGTTTTCTATGGTTGCTGCTAAGCTGCTGGATCTTCTTCCCATTGTTAAGTACTCCTGATCCTTCTTGCTCAATTCCTGTACTGCATAGTGAGAGAATGTTTGCACTTCATGTAAATGTTTTCTCCACAAGAGAGTCAGAGAACATGGAAAATAGTATATTGTATCCCATGGCTGAGAGAGAGGCAGTGTGGGGTAGTGGTTTGAGTATTATAATAGGATTCTAGGGAACCAGGATTGGAATCTCAACTCAACCATGGAAGTCCACTGGGCAGATCATACTCTCTCAGCCTTAGAAGAAAGAAATGGCAAAGTCTTACCAAGAAGACTCTATGATAGGGCTGCCTTAAGTTGGAATCAATTTGAAGGCACGTAACAACAACAAATCCCATGGGTAAAATTAAAGATCAGCATTTTGAGGCACCAGAATCATACTTCAGCAGGGACCAACTGTGAAGTGACCTGTCTTTGTGTAATGAGCTGTCTGCCTGATCCCCTCAAAGACTGACGGGACAGAACTATATCCTGCATTTGCTATGACCTTTCCCTCTGCATGGCCCTGCAGACTGGAACTTAAAGAAGAGGGCAAGCAATTTGGTAATACTGTGAGCAGCAAGTCACAGGTGGGCCTTTGGGACATCATGTGTGTTCCTGACCCTGGCCCACATGTACACGGAGCCAGCACTGCTCTACCCAGTCATTTGTATTCAAGAGTACAAAAGCGATCCTAAATCAGTGCCTGTCCTTTTAAAACAGCTATTGCCAGGACTGTCAGAAAAAAATAAACACCAGATTTCACACTGACCTTATCAAGAGAGAAATGGAAGCCTAAAGGCATGTTTGCACAACATATTGGAAGTTCTGAACTATAAGCAAGAAGTATAATGCAAGGATCCAGAGATCAGAACATTTCCTTGTTTAAGGGAACAAGGCAGGGATGCCCGTTGTCTCCCCTCTTGTTTATAACCACTCTTGAGGTGTTAAACAACAACATTCGAACTGATTCTGAGATAAAAGGGATTAGAATTAAAGATCAAGAGTACAAATTCAGAGCCTTTGCAGATGATCTTATCTTCTTTTTGGAAGATCCAATTATAGGGGCCAGAAAATTGTTGCATAATTTAAAGACATTTGGAGAAGCTGCAGGTTTAAAAATCAACAAAAGTAAATCTTATATTATGATAAAAAATATGGAAAAGTCAGAGAAAGAGAAGATAATTAAGATTACTGGATTCAAAATTGAGAAGAAAAAAAATAAAATATCTGGGTTTGTCATTTACAGAAAGCAACAAAGATTTATTTGAAAATAACTATAATAAAATCTGGAGAGAAATAACTAACGATTTGAAAAAATGGACTAATCTTCATTTATCTTTACTAGGTTGTATAGCAAAAATTAAAATGAACATTTTACCAAAACTAAATTTATTCCAAAATTTACCAATTATTACTAACAATAAACCTTTCCAAAAGTGGAAGAAAGAGCTAACTAAATTCATATGGACAGGAAGAAAGCCAAGGATCAAATGGAAGCTACTGACAGATCAAAAAACAAGAGGAGGTTGTAATCTTCACAACCTAAAACTTTATTATAACGCAATGGATTAACATGGATTCAAGACTGGATCGCCTTAAAAGATAAAAGAACATTGGCATTAGAAGGTTCAAATATGCATGGATATATGAAAAAAGACTTACAATAAAATATCAGGCTGGATATCTCCACAAGAAGCTTTCTTTGGTAAATGGGCTGATGAACAAGAGGACTGGATCAGATATAAAAATTTGATAATTCAAGATTTCAAAGAAGAGATCAGGATTAAAACCCATGAAGGACTACAAAATGAAGGCCTCAAGCTAAATTGGTATCCCCTATCTACAATTGAAGGAACAATTTAAAATGGACTTAAAATTAGAAGACTTTACACTTCAAAAAACCTATAATGAACTGGAAACAATAATTTTTACAAAAACAAAACAAACGATTTTCCATTTTTATAAATATCTCATAACCCGCAATTTAGAAGATGAAACTGTAAAAGATGTCATGATAAAATGTGTGAAAAACATACAACATGAAATACCTTTAGAACATTCGGGAAATGTTTGGAAAAACACAAATCAATTTACTTGCTCCCAAGATTTGAAAGAAAAATTTATAAAAATGATGTATCAATATCATCTCTCTCCAGAAAAAAACAGACAAAATCTATCGGACAGGAAATGCCAGCTATTGGAAATGCTAGGAATAGATGGGTTCTTATTATCACCTCTGGTGGACTTGTCCAGTTATGAAGAAACTCTGGACAAAAGTATACGAGGTCATAAAAGAAATATTTCAGATTACATTCCCTATGTGTCCACAATTTTTTTGTTGACTATGACTTTCATGTTTTTCTTTTTAAAGAAAAACAATCGAATCTTGCTGTACTTGGTTACAGCAGCAAGAATAAACTTCGCAAGAATTTAGAAAACAAAAAACAAGCCAAATATAGACCAATGGTTATCAAGAATAATAGAACTGGTAAAGAATATGACTTACTCACTCATTATATAAATGGGAAACAAATTAACCAACTGGAAGAAGATTGGGGACCTGTGATAACATATGTAAATAAGAGATGGAGTGTCAAGATATAAGATAAAAGAAATAATATAGGAAAATGTATATTCTGATTATTAGTATACAAATTATTAATTCTAGACGTTGGATATATACATTATGTACAGAGAATTCAAAGGTAAATAGAACTGAATTATGATATTAGCTTTTCCTTACACTCTGAAAAATATGTTTAGATAACTAAACAAGAAATGTTATGTAAGGAACTTCAAGGGAAAGGAAAGGGTGAACTTGAACTATTGAATGTATTCAAATTGAAGACAAATAGGGAGCTTCTAATACAAAAAAAGGTGTGTAAATAGTGTTCTAGGTCGACAGCAAAAGGAAGTTGACAATTATTCTTCTTTAAATGTTTTTATTCTTTATTCAATGTCTATATGTGCTTTTCTTTCCTTTATTGGTTGGACATTTCTGTATTTTAATTGCACTGGATTATTTTTTAGTATCTGTTCTGTTTTTTCTCTTTTTATTCTTGTTTTTTTCCTACTTGTGTGTGTTCTTTTATGTTATAATGTTTTTAATAAAAAGATAATTAAAAAAAAGAAAATGTCCTTGTTTGGACTACAACTCCCAAAATTCTAAAAGTCAACATGATCATTTGCCATGAAAGATTCTGGAAGTTGTAACCCAAAAAGTAACATTTCCGTGCACTGAGCAGCGTTAACCCATACATATATCCTTCCAATAAACTAAACAATAAGAACTTGGGAGCCAGAAACATTTAAATATTCCAGAACTGTTTAGTACATGTAAATACTCATGTAGGCTCATCATATTTCACAGATGTTATACAATGCTACAGCATTTTAAGATTTTCTCCTCCCACACCACTCCTACCAGGTGGATAGGAGATCCTGAGTATCCGAAAAGTTATGAACTGAGATTCCTTATACACTTCTCTAATTTTGTTTTGATGACTTCCAAACTACCCTCTTTGCCCTCTTCTTCTGTATTACAAGTAACATGTTCTAAGAAAAATATTATGCAACCCAGTTGTTTAAGGTAGCAGATTGGTTGAAATAACCATGAGACTAGAAGGTTGCTACCAGTACTGTCTAAAGAGGTGGCAAACTCATATCACACTGATAATTCTCTTTACAGCTTCAGTCCAAAAGCTATTCCATGTGAGAATGATATTATTCAGGGATGGCCGCACAACAATTGAAAATAGCCACTTTTCAGTCATGGTCATCATGTTTCTAACCAGGTACAATTTGTTTGCTTCAGCACAGAGTTCATGAAGGAAAAGATCAGGAAGCCTTCCTGAAATCATTTTAATTCTTTCAAGACTTGATGTGGCAACAGAAGCTGCGGTGCAGTGAATCAGAGAGTTCTGCTTCCTTTGTTGTATTTTTACCTCATGGAAACAGTTGTCTTCTGTGCAGTCTTTTATGGAGGAAATAACTAGCATCAGCACTTTATGAATAAAAGTAACATTTAAGAAGGCTGTATACGATATGCATCTAATGCAGAACATAGTCAAGTATTCTCTAAAGTCAATTACTGCACAGATACTTTGTATAGTTTTATTTTAAAGATTATAAAAACACATACAAGAAAGAAGAAAACCAAATAATAAATTACAACAACAAACAGGCACAGTACATATGTGGATTTCACTTTTATGAATTTGATTAATTTCTCCAACTCCTGCTCTCCCCCTACCTCAGGTGCTTCTTGTCCAGAAGATCCTTCCCTTCTGGCAACTCCAATCAGGCCACACAGCCCTTTAAAAACCTACCTCTGATCTTCCTCCTCCTTCACCAGCCACTGCCTGCCCAACTCAGAAGAGCTCTCAGCCTGTTTTCTCAGCAGCACAAACCCTCTCCCAGTGTCTTCAGACACTCAAAGAGGGAGATGGCTAAGACAGAGAAGGTAGAGGGCTACCATGCTGACTGATTCCCTTTTCCTCGCCTGGTTTGGACCCCGGGTACCCATTCTCCCCACCATGCCTTGGTCCCCATTCCACAGACGCACACACATTTTGATATTTGTGATTTTTCCACCTTTGTGGGCGTCATGCAACCTCAACCCTAGCGTATGTGGCAGGTTGACTGTACAACAATCAAATAAACCAATACAAAGAACTACAAATACACACACACACACACACACACACACAATACCAAATACTCAACAAAAACTAAACTAAAAAAACCAAAAAACCAATATTTTTTTTTAAAAAAAAGTTAATTGGTAATACTGAGGTCATACTTCTGACAACAAGAGATAAAGATTTGAAGACCTGAAATGGCTCATTATACAAGTCAGAGGAATTGCAATATGTATTTAGTGCTCTGAACAAAGAAAAACAGCCCAAACTTGTAAATTGCAGAGCCTCCCTCTCTCTCTCTCAGATACAAAAACACACACATTGCTGAAGTAGAAAAGGTTACTATGGAAAACAACCTCTTGTTTTGATTATTTGGCTGTACCAATTCACTTAACTGGTTTGTACATTTCAGGAGGGTAAGAAGGAAGTCCCCATGGAATTGATCCTGGCCAAAGTGTTTCTGGCAGGGAATAGCATCGTCCGAACTCTACAACCCCTTCCTGACTATGGAATGGTCTCCTCTTCTGTTACTGCGCTGCATAGAAAGTTTTCCCTAGGAAAAGGTAATGTTGACTTCATTTTTGTAATTATTGATAATAACCATATTCACACATTCATATGAACACAGCCAGCACTACATGAAAGAGCCGATGCACAATCCCTGACCATTTGCACATGTTTGCACACATGAAGGTTCTCTTCTATTGCTGACTGTCTGGAAATGTAGTGAGCAGGGGTGGGATCAGCAACTGTGTTCCCTTAACCCCACCATTCAGTCGATGAGCACATGGAGACTGTGTAAATAATGAGATCATGGACTGGTTTTTGCTCTGTCAGATTGCAAGTTTTATTTTGTCTTAAATTGTTTCAAATTGTTGAAAGTGTTTATAGTGCTTTGGTTGTTTCAGGTTGTTTTCAAAGTGACTTCACTGACTGTCAGCTTCGTCCTT
The DNA here is from genome assembly GCA_948474755.1 of Ctenosaura bakeri. Classification (NCBI taxonomy): domain Eukaryota; kingdom Metazoa; phylum Chordata; class Lepidosauria; order Squamata; family Iguanidae; genus Ctenosaura; species Ctenosaura bakeri. The sequence continues at coordinate 4,558 of CAOLHI010004433.1, read as the reverse complement.
ATAACCAGCTTTTAATTAATGGAATATTGGCTCCTGAAAAGCAGATTGTAAAGAAATGTTGCAATCTGTTTTTAAAGAAAGTTTGTATCTGTTATATCTGTAAACAGATACAGGCAGATTAAGAGCAGCAGATAAAAAGAGATGAGAGAGAGAGAGAATTTCCCCCTTTAACGTATAATTTACTGCAGGTTAAAAATACTATATAAAAATACACGTATTAATTAATTAGTCATACAAAAGGCCAGTGTTGTATAGTAGTTTGAGTTCTGGACTGTGAGGGATCAGGGTTTGAATCCCCGCTCAGCCATGGAAACCCACAAAGTGACCTTGGGCAAGTCACGCTCTCCCACAGTCAGGGGAAGGCAACGACAAAACTACTCTTGAGGAAATCTTTCCATGGAACCCCTAGTCAAGGTCACCATATATCAAAGTTGGCTTAAAGTCACACAAAAATGAAAAACAATAATTCCATTGATCTGCTATAGGGTGAATGAAAAATCTATAAACATATCAGTCAGTCAGTCAATAAGTTCGTGTATCATTGTATGCAAATGGACCCAAGATAAATTCTTCACTAGCAATCGCAACCCAAACTCCAACTGGTTAGTTCTTAACCATATGCGAAATTTGTCCTCTTTGATGTGACCTTCACCTCCTGACACATGATTATCTGCCTTGTCAGCTTTTTGGTCCTTCTCTTCTTCCTTCTCAGTCAGCACAGATAGCTTCTCCTTTCTCCCTCTTTCTATTGCTCTGGAGTTTCTTCCTTTTGCTGAACAAATCTTATCAGTTCCCTTTCCTCACATCAGCTACACTATCTTTCTGTATTACATGACCTTTCCAACTCAACAATCAGACTTACTTTCAAAGGTGCCATGATATCATAGCACTTCAGCTAATTATACCAGTTTTGGAGGTGGGATGCAAGACTGGAGAGCAGGGGAGAGCATCCAGACAAGTGACGGCTATTCTCATTTACTTAATAGGCCATTTATTGGGTCAGTCAATGAGTTCCTGTTCAAGAGACTCTTCTACTGATAACTTCAGCAGCCATAACAATAACATGTGGTTTGGAAATGTGAGGGCTGCTGCTGGGGGCAGGAGACCGGATAAGGTCCACTTTTGAGAATCTTGTTTCAGATAATTTACATCAACCACATTTCTATGCTCCTCTTGACACTATAGGTTGAACTAAGCCAGCAGGGCCTGATGGTTATTTGAATGGCAACTGTGATGGTAAAAGTGTGTGTGTGAGTGTGTGTGTGTGAGAATACTGAGGTAAGCAGTGCTTGGGATGGATAAACTGACATTTTTTGTTAAGTCAACCAAATTCCTCTCGTGAGAAAGTGGTGATGAGTGGCTCCCATGTCAGCTGGACGGTGAATCTGTTCTGTGTTTTAGTCCAGACTTCAAAGGTACTGAATCTATCTTGAGTATATCATTCAGCACATTGGATAGCTCCTTTAAAGTTCAGTATAGAACCCACAGTAGATTCTCCTCTGTTGATATGGAAACCACCATTCAGCACTGTCCCTAAGGTGGATCTAGACCTGTCCACAGAAGTAGTCTCCTGGGTCTAGAGAAAATTGCTGCAGGGTGAAGCAGTTGTCTCTGATTCATTCTTCCCTTTGCTGTCATGGTGTCATTTTCCATGATGATCTGTGACTTTGAGAAACTCCCCATGGTGCAGGGGAGGAGAGGACTTTGGAGAAAATGTCTCCTCTGCCCCCTTATTTCAAACAGGAGCACTCTGCTAGATCCCAGCTGTCTTCATAAATGGAAGAAGCCCTTCCATTCTTAGAGAGGAAATTTGGATTCAACCATCACTATCTGGACTGCTAACTTTGTTTCTAAGCAAAGACACCATGATATTCCTTCTTTCCTTTCAGAAAATATTTTACAAACCTGAATATGAATTGTCTATGGACATCATCAAGTTGTTGATTGGAATACATAGAAGAGACTAGATCACAAGTGAAGAGCAAGTATGGCCACCTACAGTATCTTTAAGCTATTTATTTTGTTAAATGCTCTGTTTTCCTTCCATTATTTTTTTCAAATGGAATCTTTACTTCAGTTCTGGGGCTCATTCTAACCCATTGCTCCCAGAGACAGATCTGGAGCAAGGAAGAAGAGATGATGGTTTCTATTTCCAGCCCTCAGACCTGTCTGTCAGGAGTTGTTCTTACTACATTAATTTGATGAGATTCTTTATTTTATTGGTGAAGACTATAGAGGACACTGTTCATGTAATGGATTGTTATAGAAGTGATTCTATACTCTCTCCATGCTCGCATAGGACGAGGGGCCAGCTGCAATTATGGGAGAAGGAGGAGGATGACTCCAAACCACCTATTACTTGAATATTTGAGTTTAAAATGGTTCACAGAGTTAAGCCAGTATGGGAGAAGTGGACTGGACAATTGCCTCTCCCGTGGCACCAGCAATCATCCAAATCATACCTCACATGCTGTCTTGGCTCCATCTACCTCTATAGAAGCTAGGCATTTGAAACTGCCAGCCTTATTCTCCTACACAACCTCTTTTTTTTCAACTTTTGGTTGCCACAGCCTTTGGAATCACTGCCACCATAATCACTGTTTGGGCATAACTATGCCAATGGAACCAATCCAATAAGGTCTAAGTGACAGGCAGGTGATAGATAGATGGATAGATGATAGATAAATAACATTTATTATGATTACAGACCAGTCAAGAGAACTGTAAACACCACAGGCAAAGTAAGGTATACCATCACAGATGCAGAAGCGAACTTAACCACTCCTGGGTAAAACACTTGAAGCAGTATTGTACAAGAAGATTATTTTTGTATAAGAAATCATGCATAAATGAATGGATGTCTGGTAATGTCAGATTCAGATTTTAGGTGACTGATAGGTGACAAGATTAATTCAATGAAGTACCTTAGCCCTAACCGCCGTCAGTCCTTGCCCTTTGCTTTCTTGTTCTGCACAGAAAGAGACTGCTTCATCTCCCCACTCTTGTAATTCCTTCAGTGCTGAGAATGGGCAATGAAAAGGAGGAGGTGGGACCAGGGGACTCTGACAGTCCATCATAAAGATGGGCCCAACAGCTGTCCCAAATTTGCCACCCTCCTTCATAGATGGAAATTGGAGGGGGGCTTTGGCACTATGACGGGGTCACAATTCAACCCAGTTAGTTTTGAGAAAGAAAGGGCTTACTATTTGCAGTGATTTGGGCCTCTCCCACCAGATAGATTGGTTTTGGAGTCCTAGCCAAATGTTATAACCAAATGTTAACAGCAGTTTGGTGATATAAAAAGGGTTAATTTGTATTAGTGATTGTGATATTCTTTGCATAAGCTTTGGCAGTTTGAGGCTGGGGAAAGATATGAAGGCTGAGAAGAGACTGGGTGTGTGGATTTTCCTCTGTTATTAACCCGCTTGTACTGCGCTCATAGGTAGGAGAGGAGGAGATGGATCACACCTGCACAGTTTTGAATCGAATATTTATTATTACGGTCATAGACCAGCATCAACCTGCACAGTTTGGTTTTCTTTGTTTGCTTCTGTAGTGTAACTCTTGGGAGTCCAATTTGTATCAGCCTTGCCTGGGAAGGCACTGCAACCCAGGGCTCCATATCAAGCCATGGGAAATTGAAATGTTGGCTGGAAAAAGGAAAGGTTTAGGGACCCTGTTCTACCAATGGCTGTGAGGAGATGCTGGACTGCATCATCAAAAGGGCCAGAATGCTTTTCTGCTGGTACCATACAAAACTTATCTATACCAATAAAGCTTATCTTACAGGAGTAATATCTGTCAGTGTTTAGCAAGAAATGAAGTCTTGAAGAAGTTTGGAAGTACACCCAGTCATGGAACAGAACACAATGTTATCGTGTGGGAGCTTCTTACCTTTCCCATTTCTTACAAATTATTTTTAAATCAAATGGCTTTACACTCTTCTTGCTTCTGCATCCCTGAAGCTTCTGACTGAACTGGAAACTTTCAAAATGTTTTTTAAACAGAAGAAGAAAGAGACTGATTTCTTCTGCTTTCTAAAATAGTAAGCCTTCTCCCCTCCCCAGAATCCATTTTACCTCTTCTTCCTTTCATTTTTAAAAGAAATGCCTGCCCACTTCAAGCAAACTCATCAGAAAGAGATGCCTTCTTGTTGCTGTTGTGTGCCTAACTCTGACTTATGGTGACCCTAACATGAGCCTATCACAGGGTTTTCTGGGGCTGAAAGGGTGTGATGCACCCAAAGTCTCCCAGTGGATTTCCATGGCTGAGCAGGGAACTGAACTGTGGTCTCCAGGGTCGTAATCCAATGTTCAAAGCACTGCAGTGAGCCACATTCTGAACTTGCAAATGTTACCAGGCATGTTGGCTATGGGGTTCTGGAGCTGTAATCCAAAAAGGACCCTTTCCAAGGTCTGGCTTTTCCAAGCTTGACCAAGTGGTCAAGAACATGTGTCTGATGATATCAGCCCTGACATAAGCACTCTATGGGTGGCATCTTTGCTTTGAAAAAAAAATTCTCCCAGAAATCACTGGCATAGAGTCCACAGTCTAATAC